>AYEL01076077.1:0-80303 GCA_000484575.1 Olivierus martensii | reverse complement strand
ACTGTAGACCGTAACTTGCGTGAAACGGGAACTTTTCAGGTATGGTAACACTCCAACTGAAACCCATGTAAATCATTTTCCAAAGTACCGGTACATTGGTAATGTTATTGTAACTTAACAGGGATTCAGACGAGAAGCTGGAGGCCCCGTGCCTCGTTTGAATGCTGTGGTAGAAGACGTTGCATTACACATTGTCAATCAAGCAAAGTGTGAGCCAAGCACGAGCCAAGTGTAAGCAAACACAGTCAATCAAGCAAAGCACGAGCCAAGTGTGAACGAACACAGTCGCCCACACTTGGCTCGTGTTACGCAGTGCCATGCCATTCAGCTAGTTTGAGGTTCAATTTACGGCGTTGCTTGCGATTTGCGACCCCAAGCGTCTTATATCATCTTTAATCACCTGAATTCGTCTATACATCGTAGTGTAGTTTTTTTGAAGGAGATAATTTACACCCTGTATAATAATAGTAGCGGATCTTGAAGACTGCATTGTTACTGTTTGTGCAGAGATTTTTCTGACACTATAAAGCAGGGATGGGCAAAAGCCCATGAAGGCATCTTGTATGGTCCACCACATAAACTAAAACACATTACAGTTTCAAGGACCACATTTGTAAAATTCTAGTCGAAAAGAAAAATAAAATAATAGATACTCTGTACAGTGCTGATAGATTAAATAATAAATCAGTAGCTGCATAAATAAATTGAAAATTTCTGTAAAATCCTATCATTGTATAAATCAAAATGTTGCATTGCTATGGACACGACAGTTTTGTTTCTTCACATGTGGTAATGAGAGTGACAATCTTAAGGGACATTAGGAAATACAATACGTTGCTTATTTGATAAAAACTGATTTAGCCTATCTTGCCTTATAATTGAACATACATGCACAGGTATTTAAATTCATATGTATAGTATATAAATATGTATATATCTAATAGCACACTACCACGTGGTCATTAAGCTTAATCAAAGTATAACTTAAGCATATTATGGATAAATAAGATAATATAAGCTATAATCAATAGATAATTGAACATACATGCAGAGGTAATTATTAGTTTTGAAAAGTATGAACTGCCTATAACACTAATTTAATAACCAAATATAGAGCACACTTGGCAGTAGTGACTTCAAAAGTATTTTATTTCACAAACAAAGTACTTTCGGTCTATCGACTAGACCATCTTCAGCATTACATTAACTTACAAAGAACGTAAAAGAATATAAAAAACATAACAACATAAAAGGAATACAATATTTGTTCTTATAATTTAAATTTAAAATTATTTCTATACATTGAATCTTTATTACTTACAGGTTACTTACATATAAAGTTTTCTAAATGTATTTATATTATATCATACAATCCATTATACCATGACCATATAAGGCAAGTCAACTTTCGTTGAACAGAGTATAACAATTCTGATGATAGGATAAGAGATGATGATAATTTCCTGTTAAATTTAAGTAACAGTCATCTCATTATCTACTATAAAGCTAAACTTGCGCTAAATACTCCAAGATTAAACTTAATGTCTTCTTTATAAGAAGCCCAGTTGGTTTTCCTTGGGTTCTTTACCTGATTGGATGCCATTCCAATTAAACAAATATTTTGAGTCTCTCGATCAATAAACTCTCTTCTGTTTTAATAAAAGATGTGTTTTATTTAAAACAGATTAGTACTTACGAGAAACTTCAATAAATATTCATCTAGTTGGTTGATGTTCTTGCTTCCACAGATTGTGATAAGAATTTGCATTAATATCAACTAATAAATCAAATTTGTTTTCTATAGAATTCAGATGCATGAAACCAGACATAATAATAGTTTGTCTTTATCATAAGGAAAATATGGGATTTCTGTTTGAGATTTAACAGTTGTATTAGTAAGCAAAGTGGGAGTTCTGCAAGTAAGTTGCAAAGTTGCAAATTCTAACGAATACCAATAATAATAATAATGAACTAAACCTAACGGTCTAACGACTCTGCAAATCCAGAATTCGGCCTGAGCTCAGGTCTTTTACTACATTCTAAATTAAATATAATTAAATCCAAAACAGTCTAAAACAAAACTTCACATTTAACCGGCAAAAACAAAAAACCAGAAACTTACAACAAGAAGTAACAAATAAATGTTAGATCAAAAACAACAAATGATGTTAGAATCTTATACTAATAAATTGAATAAATTCTCAGAACAAATTAAATAACAAAAAATATAAATTTATTAGACTCAAAACACAAAAGTGTTAATTAAAGCTTTATTTAAACAATAATAAAGCAACAATCAATTAATCAACAAAGCTTATTTAATCCAACTCAAATATCCAAATTATTCATAAGAAATATAATCTTAAATACTAACTAATCCTAATACCTCCACCACCGAAACAAACTTCAAGCAATTGTCGATCTTTACAATAATTCAAATGTCACTAACCAACCTTACGTCAATACAACTCCTCTCTGTGTTGTTGGCTATGTAAGCTTTTATATGGAGTGACTTACAGTCCCGTGTTGCTTCATTTACATAAATTCATGCAACAAGTTCAAATTTATTAGTTTACAGAGTAATCAATTCATGTCATCCTCTTTACAACTTAATTATAAACCGAACAAAACATTGATAAAAGAACAAGCTTATTTTCTCATATTGCTCAGTGGTAGACTTATTCAGATTAGATGACGTCACTAGCCGAGAAAGCTCTTTTGGGGGACGGATTCCTGTTCCGTAACACATGATTGCTAACTATTATGATGGAGAATGTGGAAGTAAGTCAATTCTTAAATAAAATATAATATGTTAGATATTATTTATCGTTATTTTTAATATTAAAAGAGCATAATAAAATAAAACAGGACAGGTCAGAGTTAACCTCTTCACAAAGTAACAATAGTGTTCTTACTTGCAGAATTCCCACTTGCTTACTCATACAGCTGTTTAATCTCAATCTCAAACAGAAATCCCATAAGAGATCCTACATTTATACAAAAAAGATGTTGCATACATCAACTTAAGCAGTATTAATCCCACCAAAAACAAAAATGTGAAGAAATGAACCAAGTTCTATTCTACCAATTTGTTTGGCCACCAAAAGTGTAGAGATCTAAAATAGGTGCCAAGTTCCATTCCAACCCCAATGTCGAAAAATGAGATTTAAATACTGAAATAAATTTGTCGAAAAATGAGATTTAAATACTGAAATAAATTCAATACAGTATCACATCTTCAGGCTTTTACTTTGCAAGTTTTAATCTCTATGATAGCTGGATAATAACTTAATATAACTTAAAAACTTGCCAAGTAAAAGCCTGAAAATGACACTGTATTGAATTTATTTCAGTATTTAAATCTCATTTTTCGACATTGTGGTTGGAAAGGAATTTGACACTTTTTTTAGATCACTACTCTTTTGGTGGCCAAACAAACTGGTAGAATAGAACTTTGCCCATTTTTTCACATTTTTGTTCTTGGTGGGATATCACTACTTTTTGCTAAATTGTTATATTGAATAAACACGCTAAATAAATAATAATCTGAAATAGAGAACTTGGCCATTTTTCACGTTTGTTTTTTGTGAGATATCAATACTTTTTATTAAGATGATATATTAAACAAAGATGCTAAATAAATAATAATCTATGATAGCTAAATAATTCTCTCATTTTTCGACATTGTGGTTGGAAAGGAATTTGACACTTTTTTTAGATCACTACTCTTTTGGTGGCCAAACAAACTGGTAGAATAGAACTTTGCCCATTTTTTCACATTTTTGTTCTTGGTGGGATATCACTACTTTTTGCTAAATTGTTATATTGAATAAACACGCTAAATAAATAATAATCTGAAATAGAGAACTTGGCCATTTTTCACGTTTGTTTTTTGTGAGATATCAATACTTTTTATTAAGATGATATATTAAACAAAGATGCTAAATAAATAATAATCTATGATAGCTAAATAATTCTTTGCTCGATGTCATTTTTCCTTTTAACCAATGTTTATGAATTATCTGTTTCGTATTAATAGTGTTTTAATACAAGTGATAAAGTATGTCTTTGGCCGGAATCATGAAAATATTTCGTAATAACCGATACTTAAGAGCCCTTTAGCAGTCAAAAGATTTTTATTCATTAATGTTTTCAACACTCTTGGCATCTTCCTCAGCTGTTACAATGTAACAATCTGAGTCAGATTGTAACAGCTGAGGAAGACACCAAGAGTGTTGAAAACGTTACTGAATAAAAATCTTTTGACTGCTAAAGTGCTCTTGAGTAATATTATTTGTAGTTTGTGTTTGGTGCAGTCTAATTCAACGTTTATTACTTCCTTCCTATATTATATTTTTTATAAGTCTAGATTCAATCTTTATCTTTTCCATCCAATTCATATCAGTTTGGCCACTATAAAGATGCAACTACTATCTCCTTATTCTTTGTGCTTACAGCCTTCCTTTTATTCAATGAGAAATGGTCTATGAACTAAATTTCATAAAATCTGCAGTGTTATCAGCTTATTGTTCCACTGAAAAATTCTTATTTCTCAGTCACAAAGGTCACTTAACTCTTTTCCTACATACTTCTATTCTCAAATCTGCTGTCAATCTTAAATTCACCTCACAATTCATTACTTTTTTTTAGCCCTTTATTTATTAAACTAAATAGCTTGCATCTGAATTTGGGTTAAATCTGTCTGTCTCCTCATATCCGTCTGTTTGTCATATTCTAGTCAATGATAGGGACCTAAACAAAGATTTTCAACTTTGTGATGTCTATTCTAATATACTAAATTAAAAATTCACAGCACTTCTAGCAGTAAAATATCAACTTTACTGCTACTTACTGCTTTTGATACTTTACTGCTAGAAGTGCTGTGAATTTTTAATTTAGTTTGTTAGGGTTTTAGCAGTATAATAGTAAAAGTCTATTCTAATATGTTAAAGTTTCAACAAAACTTTTTTTTTTTTAGTTCCATTACCAGAAACTTAATATCATATCTTTGAACATGTTTTTAATATCTAGAAAGAAAATTATAGAAAAGTGATGATTTGTAAATACTCATATGCTTGGGAGGATAAAAGATATTGTACTCGATGTATCAGCTAACTCTAACTTTCAGAGAAGCTCTTAAAATTCTACATTCCTGCACATTCAATAACCCTTCTCTTTTTATACCATAAATATGATCTGTGACAATAAATTTTCTTGATCATAAATAAGCTTTTTCTTCTCTATCCTTTACTTCTGTCATTTTTCTCTTCCCCTTTAATTAATATATCTTACATTTTCCCTTTTATTCCTAGTTTTATTTGTCAGTCATTACTTTCTTCCTTTTTTAGCTGTGTAACTCTTCTTTATCTTTACAATAGGGCCATTCATTTCTTGTTCTTCTATTATCATCCATTTTCTTTATTGTAATTTTTCTGCATAATTGTTTTGCTAAATTTCCTTCCTTTCCCAATCACTCTTGCTGATTGCTCTATTTTCTCTGTTTGTTAGGTTATGCCATAATTAGTGCAGCAATTGCAGTTTTTAACAGATCTGCAATTGCAGCACTAATTAAATCGGTATTGAATATTTTATTGGTTTTTTGTTCCACTTTCTTGACATGTATACCAGCAACAGATCTTTAAATCATATATTGATAGATCAAAATTCCATTTCACAGAAATTTTCTGTTTTTAAGAGTTACTAAGTGTGTAATTAAAGCAAAAAAATTTCCAAACAGTAGTGATGTTTTCCTCTGATAACTGTTTTGTTAAATTTTTCTAATATTTTATGTTGAATAAATAATAAAAAATTTTTTAAATTTTTATTGTAATATTAATGTTTTATTATTGTTTATTTGTATATATTGCTATACAGTATCTATTTTCTTGAAATTTAAAATATTCTAAATGTCTTTTTTCTTTCCCTGGTGATGATGACAAATTTCAGAAAATATACAGGAAAATAAAAATAATGTATAGTTTTTATTTTCCTGTCTTCAAGTGCTAGTTATTTCATTAAGATCCAATTTTACAATGTCTCAATAAAGTTCTCTATAGCTTTATCCATTAGTCACTTGTTTTACAATTGATAGATAATTGCTAATTAGTAGTAAATGACATTAGCTTAACTGCTAATTAGCCTTTATCTGTCAATTGTAAAAGAGATGACTGGTAGATAGATATAGCTGTAGGGAACTTTATCCAAAAATTGTAAAATCTGGCCTAAAATTACTAAATTGTATATGATCTTATAGTTTCTAATAATTTTTTTATTATTATATTAAAATTATATATGATGATAAGATCTTGACCTAAACTGATTATATATATGTAATATTCTTTAAATCATAATGAAAAACAATGATTTTAAGATTTTATATAATACAGCCTTTCAACATTTGTGAATTCAGATATTCATAAACCACAAGATAACTACAAAATTTAAATTATGAATATAGTTTTATCTTCATTCTATTGTATTTTTCTCATATATATATGGTATAGCCCCTGGAGATTCGCGAATTCGGTTATTTCTGAACTTTCCAGAATATTTGAATACTATATTTCAAAAAGCCAACTATCCACAGGCTAGAGATGACCTAATAGAATAAAAAAAGTATTTGATCTTCTTATTAAATTTCTTAAAAATAGAATATCTTCCACACTTAAATGCCAAGTGCCAAGGTCAGTTTTAATGGCAAACACTGACAATGAAAATTTAAATAGATTTTCATGACAATATTGATGTAAGCTTTCAAAATTTAATTGTTTGTTCGCAATTCATCGAATAATTAAAACTGACACAGGAAAGTTTATATGCTGATAACGTTTAAAACTCTCATTTACTAAATATTTAGTCGCTTAAAATTTATTTTTTATTGTAACATAAACTGATTTTGAAATATTTAATATTTAATTTAACTAATTTCCAAATAGATTTGGCTTATTAATTTTTTATACGCATCAGCGTTTGCCAGATATCAACTAGTGACATGTTATATATGTTTTGTCTACAATATATACAGGACAACCTTTCCAGACAAGACCTTTGGAAATTATGTAAAATATTTATCCAGTCAGACAGACCTATTAAAATAACAGAGATCTTTCGCTCATCACTCAAACCCATTGTTATTTTAATTAGCAAGCTAGAATACATTGATAAACTGTTATGGAGTGTTATGATGAATAAAATAAAAACAATAGGCATGTTAGGTATCAAACATAATTTACGTGCAAATATAGTGTAGCCCAGGGTTTCCCAAGGTGGGTTCCGTGAAATACATATTTAGGATTCTGCGAGACAAATTGCCATAATAGTAAAGTAACACTTATTAACGGTTATTACACGTTAAATCTGAATGTGGCGGGTTTAAGGTTAGTGGTAGGTTCGGCGCTATGGCGAGGGTGTTATGACTAGTGGGAATTTCATTGAAGGTTCTGCGGAAAAATAAGTTGGGGAACCCATGCGAAACCTATATTTGGCCAGATAGAAATAAAAACGAGTCATTATAACATTTCAAGCACAATTTTTTATTTTATAGATATAGGACCTACTGGATACTTTCCGCCAAACTTTTCGGACTTCAACAACTTATTGTCTGATTTGGCTTATAAAAGTGCACCTGAGTATGCAGATTATTGTTTGCTAATTCAGTCATTGCCAGTAATTTTATATCCCTAATTTGCTATATTAATATTTATTATGTTACCTAATGTATTTATAAAACATAAAAGTAAAAAATAGACAACGAAATAGTGTCCTGTCATATAAATCTAAAACTAATCCAATGAACCTTCCTACCCCCGTTGCTAAGCGACTGCCTGCATGATTGCTACCACATTCTACTTACACCGATCTACTGCTGGAGTAATTACGCAGTCCGTTTTTGCATATTGTAGGAAAGCCCAACCGTTTCCACTAATGTTCGGATCTTTCTGCAACCGACTGTACACTAGTGTATTACTCCAAATTTTAGTGATATAATTAACCATGAAATAGTAAATTTCATTATTCATATTAAGTTTTAATTTTTTTTTTACAAAATTAATTACATACTGTATTACATCGAATATAAACCAAACTTTTTATTCGAATTTTTAAGCTGTAAAGTATGGGTGCGGCTTAAATTCAAAGCGAATACCTATTATAAAATCATTTTTTTTCCCGATTTTTCAATTTTAAAATCCTACTGCAGCTTACATTCAATGTAATACGGTAGGTACTTAATATTTTGTAACATTCTGATGTACAGTGGGTGATCGGTTAACAAACAATCTGTTCCAATACAATGTTCATTATCCGATCATCGATTTACCATAGGTTTTTATGGGAATTTGATTAATTCGTTCCGGAGATCCCAAAAAACAAATAAAAAATTATATAATTTCTTACTACGTTTATTTATATGTAATAACAATAATATACCGGGTGATTTTGAGCACCCGTGCCACCCTTTTTTCTCGGAAATGCGATGAGATAGGAAGTAGGGGAAAAAATTTTGATTACTAAAGTATATATCTGAAGAATCGAATGGGCATGATAAAAATTTCGTGGGCCCATCCTGCGGACAACCCATGGAGATGCTACGCGTTTGTGCAATGTTATTATATAATAATGTAACCGGGCGGGGCCAGTACTCTGAAAAAATCCACGACCAGACCTGGGGCTGTATTCTGGTCACTCTCTCTCAATCGTCTATCGTTCAGACGCGAATGATGTCAAACCCAGAGACGACATACATATATATATATATATAATAAAAACTTATATAAGCAAGTAAATATACAGATACTGTAGCAAATTTATAAAAAAGTCAATAAAAATTTTTATTACTGCAATGTTGGACTGATTATTGAATCCTCGGAAACATTCGATTAAAAAGACTTATTTTACCAAATAGAGTCATTCTCAATCCCCTACTCTTTCTAGTCTTTCATATCTATATCCTTTAAATTGAGAGTTGATACGGAAATAACATATAGTACTACTGTAATTTTCAGTTTATTCAAGGCAACAGGCAATTGACAAACACGAATACTGTTTATTAAATACCATACTGTAGTTAATTACATAACAAGATGAGAAAAGCAATCGAATATCAAATCCAATGAAAAAATTAGGTTTACCTTAATATCTGCCAATTGACAAACATCAGTCCATGATTTGACGATGCATAAATGGGATAACACATCCATCAAAACTTAAAAACCAGATTTTATCCTTTCTAGTTCCGAAACGATTTTTGTAGGACGTCTTCTATCAAATTAAACATTTGGAAAGTTCAACCGTATTTACAAATATGTTTACATAGCTAGTTCTGGAGAATTTTTCACATTTCTTTAATTTGGAACAATCACATTAATATATACTCATAGGTATATGCTATATATACACACAATAAAAAAATAAATTGCATTACGTGATAACAGAAGTAGGCGTCCTTCAAACGAGAATTCCTAATGAATTTTAATTAAAACAACACTTCCGGAAATGTTAGCTTTTGATCATATTACAATATACCGATTTATTTCATGCGCTTAAAATTACACCTGTTGTAAAATATCGAGTTACAGTAAATAATTATAAGAGGCAACTGAAGAGTCCCTTAGTTTATCACGCTTTCTTTAGGTAAGATTCTTTTAACTCACTTCACACTTTAATACCAAAGCATCTTTCAAAACAAAAATTTTTCAGAGGAAATATCTATTACATCAGAATATTACATAACCAAATTTAATTAATTTAAAAATTATCAATATTTATATTTCAAGCTTTCGGATTAAATACCGGACACATAATTATTAACTTAAATTGGCTTGTATTGTTCCTCATTCTAAATAATATACTTGTACAGTCCTTTTAAGTTTTATATTTGTTTATATTACACTAATACATCGTAATGACGGTCATTCTTTTAAAAACATACTGTATCTTCTTTTCGGTATTGTGTATCTGTTATTATTTATCTTTTATTTAGAAATCCATTAAAAATGCGCGAATCTAAAGCGGCGAATCCACTATAACAATTAATTATCAGACAACTAAAAATTCCAAAGATTTAGTTTAATTATTATAATTAATAATTAATGGGTGATTTATAAATTATGGAAATAATTTTAAATACAAAGAATATTAGCAAATATCAGCATTTTAATGGAAAGATATCTAATTAGCTAATTTTTCTTCGACTGTCGAAAAAAACCACTTTTAAATTATAATTGAAAATATAAATACAACAGGTTTTATCAACCATTACGCTTAATATAAATTTTCCGATTAAATTAATAGCTGATGTCACAATAATATTAATTACTGATGGAAGATTCGGCTATCTATTTGTAATCCTACTTTTATGATAAGCTTAGTTAAAAACAAATTTTAAAGTCAGCGATAATTTAGCATTTAACTGCCATCTGGTGACGCAAACATGAATCAATATGGATATCTAAATATCTTTATTCAGTAGTCCGAAAAACTGACAAATAAATGAGGAGTAAGAGGTCAGCAAGCCATCAATTAGGGAATTAGTGGATTGGGGAGTAATTTTTTATACATAAAAGTGATTTCGTTTCTTTTCAAGTTATTACTTGTTATATTTATCTAATTAACTACACACTATAGAAATCAGCTGCTGAAATTAGTACTGTATCTTCTCCGTGGTAGTATAAATCGATCCGTTCGTCTATAATACAGTATTAATAATGATCTGTTTTAAATTTAAAATAAAAATCGGAACGACGAGATAAGCTTCGGCTACTAAGCTATCCCATGTAATCATTTATAATTGACTGTACAGTAGTACTATAACAACGATTTGTCCTGTCTGATACGACTAAAAGTCGTCTATTCTTACCTGATTATCCTTCCACAGAATGAATTCTTCGTCGAAATAACTACCCGCTCTAGTTTTAATTATTCCATCATCGTCATTTTCAGGAGTCGCACGAATTTCGGAGGAGGCCATCTCGATGACGTTAGAATAGATAATATCACAATGCGTCAGGCTAGCAAATAAATTAAAATATTTCGTTAAATCATAGATAACGAATTAATATTAAGATAAGAATACGAATAACATTAAAATATACCTTACTATTATATATCATATATTTTAAAGAAAAATTGCATCAGTGTGACGGTGGTATAGTGGTTAGCATAGCTGCCTTCCAAGCAGTTGACCCGGGTTCGATTCCCGGCCGTCGCAAATTTTTTTTTATATAAATTATTAAAAAGTAAATAAAGTAAAATTATTAATTAATCCTAGAAACAGGATTAATGGATATTTTTTATTTTTATTACTAAATTTTAGCCATGAAAACTATAGGCAGAACAGAAATTTTGCTGTTTTTTTTATATTGTTTGCCGTATATTAAGTTTGATTTTGATAACTTTATTCTTCGTATTCTATAATTGTCATAGAAACTACTGCATGCCAAATGGACGATTAATTATTTTTTTCCGTCTTATATCTGTCAGCATCATATTTTTGATAAATATTATTCAATTTGAATAAAATTGAAATATGTACTGCAGTATCGGCGTGCCATCTGTTATTTAATATTGGTGCAGGGCAGTTCAATAACAGTTTTCCATTTTGTGTGCCGCTCAAGGAACGGGCAAATAATACACAAGGATGAGATAATGTTTACCAATAACCCTGTGTGCGTGTAATATTTAAACATAAAATACGAAAAGAAAAATTAAAGAAATAGGGCAGTATTGTAAGTTTATCCATTCGGAAGCACAAAGGAAAATTGAGGACAAGGCCGGCGCTACCATTTAGGCAAACTAGGCAACCGCCTAGGGCCAAGCTATTAAAGGCCGCAAAACTTCAAGCTATGCTTTATTCATACTTTACTAAAATATCAAAATTAAATAGATATATATGATTTAGGTATCGATTTTTTTTCCTTATCCCTCACACATCATACTATTTTACTATTTAACTCTTGATTCTTTGTTCTTACCTAAATAATTTGAAATTACTGCTATTTAAAATTCAGTTAAGAAACATTTTAAAATATTAAATTTCTGTTTTTTACAACTTTTATTTGTAAATGAAATATAATAGAGAATTTTCAAATTAATTAAAAAAGAAAATAAAAAAGGCTCTCTTTTTACAAGGATTTCAAAAATGTTGAAAATGTTTTGACTCAAAATGCTAATAAAGATATTGATGCTGAGGATCTCTGTAGTGAGCTTCATGCAACAGCTGGAAGACTTCCAAAATCCATGACACCATAAGAAGTACTATTCTTTATAGTACAGCAAAAGCTTGTCGACTGCATATATAACGTTTTGGTTGCACTAATAATTCTCCTGACATTTCCAGTTTCAGTAGCAAATAGAGAACTTAGTTTCGCAAAGTTAAAACTTGTTAAAACATATTTGCGCTCAACAATGCCCCAAAACAGGTTAATAGATTTGGCAACAATTTCAATCGAACACGAGTTAGCTTTTACACAAGATTTAAAGGAATTGGTAGAAAAGTTTACAAAATTCATGGCAAGAAAAATTAAAATTTGATTTTCATATATTATGCATATTGTATATTACGTTGTGTGTTATTAATAAAGCATGCCGAAATAATTTTCATTTTAAAAAATATCCAACTTATGAAATAAAGGGCGCACTTGTAACTTTGCCTAGGGCGCGAAATAACCTGGCGCCGGCACTGACTGAGGATATTAAACATTGCTTTATACTAAGGGCAGCTTAAATTTCTTGTATGGCAAGAAAAATAATTAATAAAGAATATTAATTAATCATAGCAATTAAAAACTAATTTGCTACCAACCCGGATCAACTGTTCGGAAGGCAGCTATGCTAATTGATTGTCACAAACATAACGTCATCAAGTATGGGAAGAAAGAAAGAAAGCATGGACTTTTCTCATTTCTCATAAAAGCATATGATGTTTTGTTTCTTTCTTGTAATGTATCTCCCCATGCTGTTATGCTGTTATACATTCTTTCTATACATTCATAGTAAAATGTCATCAATTTATAGTTTGTGTGTGAAAGAATAATATTAAACTAAATCGTATGGTAATATAGTGTGTACACTGAGTTTTTCTTTGAAAAATCATTACAAGTTGATATAGTTTTTAAACTAATAACAATGAAGCTGATAATGTCGTTCAATTCTTCCTATTTTAGCGATGGTTATTTGCAATTAGCTAGGGTGGCCAGCCCATTCGTCTCGGATTTTGGTAGAATGTTTCGCATCTGTATATGTCCCAAAAATGTCTCAAATTTTGGAAAACCATTTCTTTTTCAAAATGCAAGAATATTTAATTTTTTGATATTTGTGCGCGAAATGACATCATTTAGTAAATAGTCGAAATGCATGTTCAAAACATGCATCAAATCAGTATCGTCATGTCGATGCTTATCTTGTTTACTTGATATTGTCATTGTATATTATATTGACATTATTATTAATTAATAAAACAATGAATCTTACAATATATATGCACAAACTAAAACCTGTAAAAAGTTAAAATTTGCTTTCTATTGAATTTTTTTCTGTTCCGGATTGGCATGAGTCAACCTACAAATAACAAAGTCCGAACAGAATAAAATGGCCGGTTAGTTAAGGTGCGCTGTAGTTTATAAAATTAGTAAATGTTAAATTATCTATTGAAATGAAGATAATTCATAAAATTCGGGGCTATCATAGTTTATAAAAGATTTATAATTTAATTTGTTCAGAAATATAACAAAATTTTCCACAATGCAAAGCAAAGAATAGAAATTTGGAATGAAAAGTCCCTGAAAGTTTTCACTTAATTCTTATAATACTGATTTTATTGTCACATGATATTTTTATGCATTCAGTAGTTATCCGTCATCCTCTTCAGATTACATCTTTTAAATGTTTATAATGTAATAAAATTAATTATAATATTTAAAAAATCTGATAACATATTGATTTATTTTTAGTCAAATATTCTTTTCATTTAATATTATTTTGAAATAATAATTTAATTTTAATGAACCATTTTCATTGATATTTTTTATTATATGAATTACAAATGTATTCATTCATTCATCCACTTCTGTTAAAGACGGGTTGAGTCCTCCTTGTATTAGCATTCTTCATTTGTGTCTGTCTTCCGAAATGTGAAAGAGTTCTCTATAAGTTGTGAGATCTGACTGGACTTTGATCCCTTCTAACCAGGTTTTTTCTTGGCCTTCCATGGCCTCTCTTTCCAGCCTTGTGGCCATGTAATGTTCTGTGTGGGAGTATATCGGGAAGCATTCTTGCAATGTGTCCAAATCATTGCATTTGTTTTGTTTTGAATTTTTCATTGATAAGCTCTTTATGATTTAGATCTTCTCGGACTGAGATATTTGTTTTATGTTCTTTCTAATAGAGTTTATTGATGGTTCTCGAGCATTTCATTTCAAATGCAAAAGTTTTATTTCTTTAATTTTATAATCCAGGTTTCGGAACCATATAATATAATATGTATGATGATTGAATTGTATAATTCCAATTTAAGTTGCTTGTTTATTTTATTATTTTCCCAGATTTTGTTTAAATGACTCATAACTGTCCATCCTATTGCTAATTTATGTTTGACTATGGGACCGGGCTCAAATCCGGGTCCCACAGCTCCAGTTTTTCAGGAGGGGTCCGGTCCGGCCCGTTGAACCCCATCCTTCAACCATCCGGTTGATCCCATCATGGGTCTCTGTTAGTACTGGGGTCTCTGTTAGTGTAGATATAAATGTTAAGTTTTTAGTATATGAAGCGATGTTTTAAAGATATTCGTGTAAAAATGTCTCTTCCCTGACAACGAATTGATTTTTCCATGTTCCAAATTCGAATTATTCTCCATCATAAATCAAAAACAATCCAAACCAACAAACGAAACTTATTGTAGATCTTCGTTACTGACAGAACTATTCGATAAGTACGCGTTTCTCAATAGTCGAAAACGAAAAAATAAACTCCAAATATACAGATTATTGGTTAACTTTTTCGTAAATTAAATACAGTATATAAACTAATACTGCAGTTTATTCATAAAAATATCATTTTTATGAATAAAATACATTTTTCTAAATAAATTATATTTTTTAAATAGTTCCAATTTAAGTTTTTTAAATACATTTATCTAATAATAAATAAATGTTTGTTATTAGAATTTAAATAAGATGCAAGGAGATTTCCATAAAGGAAAATTAAAATTTATTAATCAATGTATATACTGTATTGATTTTTCTTATCAATGGATGGCGCCACTTCCCAATCTATTGATTAATAACTGAGGGTATATTCAAACCCTGCTGATAGGTCGCTCACATCCGTAGAGAGGTCGACCGTAATTCGGGAGATTGGTAGACTGAATTTCGGATAAATTATTCATAGTTTGGCATCCGAGAGAGTCTTTCCTTTGGGTGGAAAGTCAAAGCGTTTCCATAGAGTCAGTTATCGATTATCTATTTTTATTAATCAATTACCATATACTCAAAACACTAGTTTTCATTTCTTCACTGAGCATGCATATATTTCTGATGACTGGTTCAAGAAATTTTAATCCAAGTTCTAAAACAGCACTTTACTACACTGTTATCCATCCGAGGATATTCGGTATTTCTATGTGCAATGCGGTTCTATAATTAGGTGAACTTAGGCAATCGCCTATGAACGCCTTAAATTGCGGGCGTCAGTTTTTCTAATAAAATCGAAAAACAAACTGTAATTTGGAAATTAATAAAAAATATTTAGCATAATTTAATAATAATGATTTTTTTACTAGAAAATTGAAAATCTGTCGTATTATATGCCATATCTGCTGTAATATCTTACGATATATCTCCGCCCTCCTTTGAAATACTACATTGTATCGCAACTTTTTACATGAATTTTAACAAAATTATCAAAACATTCAAATACTATACGATGCTTTTTATATTGCAGCGTAATTAGAAGTAGTGTTTAAATGGGTCTATATGCATAAAATGCTACTTTGAAAGATATTTTAGAATCGAATCATATTATCATCAACTTCCGAACTTTGATTTTTTGAAAATATGAAAAATTTTTGAAAGATTTTTTGCAATTTGAGTGACAGTTATTAATTTACACATTATAAATCAGATATGTAAAATATGAATTTAATTGTAAGCAGATAATATTATATTCGATCCTACGGTCAGTGTAACACAGAAAATAAGCATTAAAGTATAATAACAAGAAAAATCATCACGCCCATATCATTATTACAGGATGGGCAGTATTATAGAAGGATAAAAATAAGCAGTATGTCCTCCATATTTTCCAAGTGCACTTATGTCGTCGGGATGGCCTCGTGATAAAGCTTTGGCTTACCACCCTGGAGGACCGGGCTCAAATCCGGGTCCCACAACTCCAGTTTTTCAGGAGGGGTCCGGTCCGGCCCCGTTGAACCCCATCCTTCAACCATCCGGTTGATCCCATCATGGATGTTGGCCAACTGTGAGTGACCGCCGCCAAATAAAGAATATCCCATGAGGATATGGCGGCGTAATATAACTAACCTAACCTAACCAAGTGCACTTATATATTTTAATCCAGGATTTGTTCTGATCATAATCTCACCATCGATTCGCCCTTCCCTCTCAAACCTCCCCGTCCTCCACAATCCGGCTGACCCCTCCGCAGGGGTTGGCAACCTGTGGAAGGACTTGTTTCATCCCGCCACATAATATTCTTCCAGAATGGAGTGTGGTGTCATCTGTTTGACAAAAAAAATATTCTAACAACAAACAATGTCAACCAGAAGGCATTGAATGAGAGGCAGGAATTTTTCAGGCATATTGAAGGCAAAATATTCATTCATACAGTATTGGCATAATTATCGTTGTAATTACACCTTATTAATTAACATACATGCAAATGCCAAGACTGATTAGAAAGAGAAGAATTTATACATCATCTCTTCTTTCAATTATAAAATTTCATCGACAGATGGTACTATGTAAAAAGTTTTTCCAGATAGCACTTTCCAGACTGAAGAAGTTTGATATAGCATATATTGACTAAGTTGTTAGATTTTGTCGATTGTTGAATTATTCGATATTTTTTAATAATGCTTATTCTAAAAAATCACTGAATAGTTCAGTTATTTATGTCGGATAAGCAGAAAGAACTGTTCAATGTTTGGTGGCTGTAGCTTCTATCCTTTAGGAACTTACCCCACACAAACAAACATAAAAAATCCATATATAAGAGTTTTTTTGAAAATTGGCAGAGATTCTATACGTCCTTGCACCCTAGCATTCAGGCATCCTTGCACGGCTCTCCGTGCAAAGTTACTTGAGAGTCAAAAGTTGCCAACCCTATTGGAACTCCACTTCCTCTTCTTCGGCCTGGGAATGGATCAATTGCTTGAATTTCATCTAAGTGATTTCAGAAGTACTTCTTTATGAAACGTTTTAAATTAATTATTATATTTATGGCTAGTTTATGATTTAAATATAAATATAAAATATGATTTGATATAAATAACGATTTACATCAAAGTCATAAACCACCTATGGAGAAAGATGTCAACTGAAAATATGGTGCAAACTGCAACTTTTATTCATTAAGGCATTAAATTTTTGATTTTAATTAGTATTTTGTTATTATGTAAATATTTTAAATTAAAGAAGTAAATAATTTAAGGTTAATAAAAATAAGCTTAATAATAAAAAAATTATTTTTAAATATCAAAACGGATATAAAGGATTTCGCGCCATCTGTCGACAACAATATAATTTTTATATTTTCAATTTTTTGAAGCTGTTAAAATAGAAAATTTTGGGAATTTAGATATTTTCTTTCGGATACGACCTAAATGCCATCTCTGTGCAAAGGTTGGAATTTATACATTTAGCGGTTAGCGCTGGAAATTTCCATTACTCACTCACGCTATCGAGCATATATACTGTATATATATATAAGATTAAATATAGATATTATATTATAGATACAAATATACGACTATTTTACATAATAAAATCTATACAGCATCAGTATTTAAATGTGTTATCATTTATATTTACATTGTATAGGTTTTGTATTGTATATATCTATGTACTTTCTTATTAACTTTTCACCTGTGTTTTAAATTATTATTGTGAAGAATTGAAGTGTTGATGAAGTATAACTGTAAAGTTATAGAATACAATATACCATCAGTCTGAAACTCTCGCTCGTTACTTCCTTTATTGCGGCTCCCCTCGTATTATAATTGCACGATTATATAAAAAAGATATTCAGTAAAAAATTACAATTGTTTTTCCTGAAATATTTAAAAATCATTTTAAATTCTGTTGATGTCAAGCATTGTTATCAAAGCGTAACAGCTGTCGGGACTACTGTTACGCTTTGCCTGCCTGAGCTATCTTAATTATAAGTTACATCACTGCCTGAATTTTGTAAATTAACCACAAAGAAATTTCATTTTTGCTTAATTTTATTTTCAGAGTTTAGTGATCTATGATGGAATGGATTCAACATGGCGGAATATAGTTTAACCCGATATTTCTCCTATAATAGATAGTCAAGAATGATAGAAAATATTTATAATTTGTTATGTGAATTTAATAATTGAATTTAATTGTGTTCGTTATAGATTTACAAATTATATTATCGATTTATAATTACGCATTCAAAGCGATAAATCCCATAGGAATCAATTATCACCAATGATTATTGGAATATAGCTTTGTATTATAATAGTGATCCTCCAGTCAGTGCTGTAATACAAAGCTATGACTTATTTTATATTGAATTAATAGAAATCATGAGATTTTATTGCACTTTTCGAGATATTAGCGATAAATCCCATAGGAATCAATTATCACCAATGATTATTGGAATATAGCTTTGTATTACAATAGTGATCCTCCAATCAGTGCTGTAGTACAAAGCTATGACTTATTTTATATTGAATTAATAGAAATCATGTGATTTTATTGCACTTTTCGAGATATACGATAATTTTTAAGCCTTCGAGATTTTCCGAATCTTAACATGGCGGAATCATCGATTGGTACATTTAACAACCTTGGGAGATAATCTTTAATAAGTCACATCTTTATCTATATATTTTGAAAAATATACCATATAAACGATTTTTCAATAATCAGGATAACAGCATGGTTTATTTTCCACATGGTCAGTTTTAAATTGAACATGTATCATAGGCTGCATGTCATAGCATCATTTTTAAGATATTCATTCAGACACAGTTTTGGAGGCGATTTATTATTTGACAGTTTAGGTTACGCGCCCACATGCAATTATCAGTCTGTCAACTATTTAATTGTGGGAGTGAGAACAAATGATACCTATGAGACTGTGCCCACTAGCAATTCTTTTGTCGGCTGACTAAACAGTTTTTGACCTGTAAGAAACTAAACGCTCGTCCAACCAGGGTGTGACATAGCTTTGTACCAGTCTGCGCTCACTGGTCACCAAACAGTTGAACGAACACATCTGGACGAAAATTTGTTATTCATTGATGAGTTTTTGGTGGGTTACATACATAGTCAAATGATACCTATGAGACTGTGCCCACTAGCAATTCTTTTGTCGGCTGACTAAACAGTTTGTGACCTGTCAGAAACTAAACGCTCGTCCAACCAGGGTGTGACATTTAGCTTCGTACCAGTCTGCGCTCACTGGCCACCAAACAGTTGAACGAACACATCTGGACGAAAATTTGTCATTCATTGATGAGTTTTTGGTGGGTTACATAAATAGCTAAGTAAAACCTAAAACTACTTTCATATTTATACTATCTGTAAAAATGAATATTCTTACTGAATACATTATTATAAAATTACATAACCATGATTGGATCGAACTACTTTCATATTTATACTATCTGTAAAAATGAATATTCTTACTGAATACATTATTATATAATTACATAACCATGATTGGATCGAAAAATTTATAGAAACAGTTCCGTCTAAACCAGCCTTATATAATAAAGCCATTTATTTTATTTGCTACATTACCAATTGTTCTCTCGTAACATTAGATAACCCCAAGAAATAAACATAATAACTAAACACAAAAAATAATTTTAGATTAAACAGAAAAGCCATTTATTTTATTTGCTACATTACCAATTGTTCTCTCGTAACATTAGATAACCCCCAAGAAACAAACATAACAACTAAACACAAAAAATAATTTTAGATTAAACAAATAAGTTAACATACAAACAATTAATTTTTGTTAGCATAAGTTGGAGCATCGATAAAAAAAAGATCTTGTATATTTTTCCCTTCTCTGTTTTGGAATATGGATAAACTGAAACTTCCTTAGTGGTTTCTGCGGAACATTGAAGCCGAAATAATCGTTTTCCACCTCCCCATTTAAATATATTTCCAAAAGTTTTTGTTTGGCTTATTAAGGATATCCTGTACAGTTGGAATATTTAAATTTTCATAATTATTTAATATGTTGATTTGATTTTGTTTTGCCATAAATGTAATAATTTGTTTAACTGAATATTGATAGCTTCTACTTAATTTTTCTAAATATGTCTTAGGTACTGGTACATAAATAATCAAACCATCAGACACAATACTTATTATTTCTGCCTTCAGCCAGACTTTATATATTAAATCAGAAATATATATCAGATATCTCCAAGCAAAACCAGTTTTTGTGTATAATTTTTTTATTAAGTAATCAATATGAGATTGAAACTTCATTTTACATATAAAAATAATTCCTACATCTTTCGAAAAAGAAAAAATCTCCCAAAGATTTGTATCTCTTTAATCAGTATCGTGTTGTTTATTCAAATTATGTTTCATAAATTCTGTTTTATTTAGATTTATCACAAAATTATTATGAAATAACCCAGAATGTATCATTTTTAAATCCGAGATTAAATTATTTATGAAATAACATTCCGATAGAAATTTAATCGCTCGACTTTGGACAGAAATTTGTCAAACTATGGGAAAAAATTAGTACAACTGACCTAGAAAATGAGTTGTTGGCCAACTGTTTAATTACGTGTGAGCGCACATCTCGATCAGCTGGCTAACTGTTTAATCGCTTATATGGGCGCAGAGAGACGATCGACCGATCAAACAATCGGACGACTGCAAATTGCATGTGGGCGCGTAACCATAGAATTCTTCACTTAACTCTTACTTATATGGGCGCAGAGAGACGATCGACCGATCAAACAATCGGACGACTGCAAATTGCATTTGGTCGCGTAACCATAGAATTCTTCACTTATAATAGATTTAATATAGATTTTTTTATCACATGATATTTTTTATACATTCAGCCGTTATCTGCATCCTATTCTAGTCAGATTACACTTTATAAATATTTATAATGTAATCAAAATAATTATTTTAAAAAATTTGATAACCAATTGATTTATATTTGATACCCAAATGTTTATTTCATTTAATATAAATTTAAAGTCGGTCGGAATGGCTATGTGGAAATGCTTCGGCTTACTACTAGGGAGGATCTGGATTTGAGTCTTAGGTCCCACCCCTTGAAAATGTATATCATGGGATCTGGGCCCAGATTGTCGATCCCCATCCGCTGACCCCTCAGCCGGGGTGGGCAGCCGATCAAAAGTCTTTTTTGTCAACAGATGATGCCATTTTACATTCTATTGGAATACTAAGCGATACAAGACCTTCCACAGGTTGTCCATCCCGGCGGAATGGTCAGTGGATGGTGGAGGATGGGATCGACAGTCTGGGCTCGGAACCCATGATAAACATTTTCAAAGGGTAGAATCCGAGACTCCAATCATAGGCCAAACACAGTCCAAACCGAAAAAAGACACAGACAAAAACAGAAAAGACATACAATATTTATTTTTGGTTGCAGTTTTTCTTCTTCTTCCGTAGTTTTTGTAGAATACTTTTGTTTTTTAATGGAAACTGTATCCTATTTTAGATTGCATTAATATTTGTAATTAGATGATTAAATCCTCACGCAAGGAAATCGGAAGGAAGAAAAATACCATATAGTGAAATAAGCAAAATTTTTATTACATTAATTTTCAACTTTGTATATAAAATTCAAAGTCAGATGGATGAAGGACATCAAGCATTTGGTTTTGACGAGATCACGCAGACATTTCTTAAATAATAACGACACTGTCCCGGTGAATAATTTTAATTACAAAGTATTAATTGGGAAGAAGCCCTCTCCAGCCAGGCGAAACGTTCGGTTTTCTTGCCTTCAGGAATCTATAATTGCTGAGGAGTGTTCAGTGTAAGTGTGTAGTGAGGCTTATTCAACATTGGATAATTATACATCAGTGGCTGGGAGAAGGTTTTAAGGCTGAGTGGAAAATAGTGAGGCACGGGCTGCACCAACGACCGGTGATTGTAACTTCCTCTAGATGAGCCATTATCCATCAGAGACGACTGAACAGAATATGGCAGATCCTTGGAACATTTAAACGAGCGGATATCTCGAATCCTAGAATCCGAGTAAAGTTGATAAGTAGAAGAAAAACGAAGTTTTTCTGCGTAATTTTCTTGATCACCCGACGCTATTCTTTCTTGTATAGGAAGATGAAATGCAGAACCTTCCGTCGAACCTTTAAATAATTTTTTAAATTAATATTATGACCTATTTGACGCTAATCTAAAAGAATAGACATAATAATAGAAGCGATTTATTAAATATTTCAGATTATGACAAACATCAGCACAGTAAAACCTCGTTAATTCGATATGGATTAATTCAAAGTACTGTATACAATTTTTAATTGTCATTGCGGTGGATAATTCAAAATAACGTTAATTTGTAGATATTAATTCATAGATGGCGCCACTTTTATTATAATTAGTTTATTTGTTAATTCAGAGATGGCGACAACATTAATCCAAATTATTTAAATTATAATAGCCTCGTTAAAAATCAAGGCATTTTCGCTTTATAATGTCCTATTTGTTAATTTTTAATTTGAAGCCGCATTCCAGCTGATCAATAATCTGAAATATGCATTATTTAGAAAGGTTGTCTATAAATTTGGATAAAAGTTACTACAAAAATATTGATTTATCGGTTAGATTAGAGGTTCCCAAACTTATTTGTCCTACCGCTTCCTTTAAAAAGAAAAGTTTTAGTGCCCTCCTGGAAAATCTTTTGGCAAATGAGGAATACCATGGATCGTATCAGCGTCCCAAGGGACGGTATCGTCTATTTTGGGAAACATGGGGTTGTGAGGAAAGTCAAGCGCTAAATGAAACAGAGTTAAACGAGATTATCTTAACTCGTAAGTAATGGAGATAGCTGAAGAATATTGATTATTCAAGGATATTGAATATAAAAATATACGTACAGTATTTTTTATTTTATTTTATTTTGTAACACATATTTTTACTATTGCTAATTATAGACATTTTTTATTGCTAATATCGATTTATATTCATAAATCACTCATGAAAATAAAAAATATTCGTGTAAATAATTTATGTTGGTGATGAGGAAAGTTCTTTTTTTTTTTTGACTTTTTTCGTTAAGAAATCATCTAACGTTGTTTGCCCTTTCCTGTTTCGTTCGGCAAGCAATTGTCGATATCGAGACATCGCATCCATGACACTTCGTCTCGCTTTTGAACTTCTATCAAAATTTGGATAATTTTATATCAATTGATATCAAACGCACTGCCAGACGGCATAGGAGTATCGAAGCAACAAATTTGTGCGACTTTGGATTTATGTGAATATAACAATTTGAAAAACCGCGCAAAAGTGGATCAATAAAAATATAGAATTCGAAAAAAATCGCGTTATATCGAAATAGCGTTAAGCGGAATCTTATTGTAATTTGAAGTCCAATGTTCTGGTCCCCGGTACTTGGAATTAATGAGGTTTTTACTCGGTATTCTTAATTAAATTAATAATTTTCTTTATTATTTAAAATTTCTATTATCCAACTGATATATCCAATAACTGGTTCCTATTTCTTCAGATATCGAAAATATTATTTCACTATGACTTTTATATCATTTGATAATAGCCATTTACTTATTTTGAAAAGAAAACTTTACCGTTGTTTAATTTTCTCGACAGATTTCCATAAAACCTGAATCTGGACGTTTGAGCTGAAGTCGGTTGTATTCTGCAAATAGTACAATTGCAGGAATGTAGCTGACTTTCGTGACGATCTTCCTTCGTTCCTGAATTCGAAAGTTTTTGATGAAACATAGATTTAAAGTTTTTCTATGAAATGGTATTCAATTATTTATAATTTTGATTATACAGTATAAAAGTTCAGAAATATCTCCTCTGAAAAGTTCGTATTGTAATTAAAATTCATTCATTTTAAATATTTTATAAAAATATTCAATTATTTATAATTTTGATTATACAGTATAAAAGTTCAGAAATATCTCCTCTGAAAGTTCGTATTGTAATTAAAATTCATTCATTTTAAATACTTTATAAAAATATATGTAATATGTAATATATATACATATATGTACTACTATATATACCAGCGGTGGCCAAGTTTCATGTCATTAAGAGCCATATAGGAGAATCTCAAATACTTAAGAACCGCAATCAGTTTCTTTTTGTGACAATAATAGCCACATTAGTTTTTCCGTTAATCTTAACAATGGCTTCAAAATTATTTATTATATATTTTACATGCATAAATAAATGCATATATACATAAGTTACTACATTTGCATACTATGCATATTATATTACAATAAACAAATAAATTACAAATCTATTATTTTTAAAAATTAAATAGATATTTGCTCCATATTAACTATTGACTATCATGCTATGGAGCCACGTTGAAGGTACCAAACAGCCGCAATTTGGCCACCATTGATATATACAGTATACATATATGTATACATATAACCGAATACAATGTATTTGCTCCATATTAACTATTGACTATCATGCTATGGAGCCACGTTGAAGGTACCAAAGAGCCGCAATTTGGCCACCATTGATATATACAGTATACATATATGTATATATATAACCGAATACAACTATAAAATAAGCCTACTGTGAAATCTTGTTATAACGAGTATCAAGGAATCGGGAATTGCTCGTTATAACCTTTATTCGTTATATTTGAGATTGTAAAAACATTGACAGGCATATAATTTATTTTGCATATGCATTTTAGGGTGTTAATACCGATGTACATCACTTATTTTCTCGTTTTTTATTTTATTTTTGAAACCCCGCAGTGTGTAAAAGAAAAATGATGAAAATTGTTAAGTAAAATATTTATAAATGTATCTTTTCAGCTCAAATATAGGAAAAAATCAATAATTAAAACATAGAAACCACCTAGTATTTGAATTCAAAGATAAAAGTTAATTTATGCCAGGGTATTGGTTACGGAAGTTCGCCATTTTGATAGGGTTCTAACACGTTTTATGCTGTTCTCATTTATGCCGCCATCTTTTCAGTTTTCATGTACGCTATTATGAAATACAATTTTAAGCCGAGACTGATATTTATATTTTTTTACTCTATTCTAAATCGAGTAGGGTCGGCCGGATGGCAGCGTGATAAAGCTGTGACTTACCATCCTGGAGGATTCGGGTTCAAATCTGGGTCCACACCTCCAGTTTTTCAGGAAGGGTTTGGGCCCGGCCCGTTGAATCCCATTCTTCAACCATCCGGTTCACCCCATCAATAATGACCTATGATGACTGTTGACCTATGATGGACTCTATAAGTGGCCGCCGCCAGATTCAGAATATCCCTCGTGAGATATGGCGGCTTAACTAACCTAATCTAATCTAAACCGAGTACGAAGGGAAAATATTGTATTTTTCCGGATAGATAACACGTATACAGCATTAAATTTCTATTGTTTATATAATGTGAAATTTTATTTTTTTATTTTTTTTGACAAATGGCAGAGTCAGGAGACTGCGCTTAGCATCTGTGTTGATTGGTTGCATTTCCATTCCATACATGGCAGCGAAACTTACTTGGCTCGTTTTAGTTTTACTTTTTTACCTTTTTTAACTGGCCGTTCGAATACTCGAAGTGAAGATTTAAAATAAGAAATTTTCTTCTAATATTTCTCCGACAGTTTTATTGGCTATACGCTTTAAATAAAAATTGACGGGGAGAATATTTGGCCATAAAAACGATAATTTTATGTAGATAATTTATAAAATGGAATATTCTGACAGAAATATAATAAATTTTATGTCACGTAATTTGACCTAAAGGCACTTATTCTTACGTTTAATTATTGCTATAATAAAAAGAAATACGTAAGAATTGTCGATACAGTAGTCGTATACCAAATGGAAAGAGTATTGTTATAAAATTTAATTTTTAATTTATTTTGACTGTAATTTTTATTGGTCAACAACAAACATACAAGAAATGGACATCTATGAGTCTTTCAGATATGGCATCTAAGTTACAATATCGATATTTAATAAAATATTTCATATATTTTATACTTATTACGAAAAAATTACTCGATTTGATCTTTAGATAGGGACCGATTTATCTAGTTATAAACGAAACATTTTTATATCACCATATATTGGAATTATCGGTATTTGCTGCGAATAGCAGTCATTTCGTTTTTTTCTATCAGCTTATAACCAAGTTTATATAAAAATTCCTATTTCCTATTGTTTTATGTATTTTTATCATTCTTGCATAAAATCGAAAGAAAAGTTTTTATGTAGAAGGGGAGGACAGGGACTTCAATTTTGTGACATCCCAGTCAAGGGGTGGCGTTGAGCGTGACGAAAAATGACGAAAGACGGTCAAATATTCTTCAAAATAGCGTGAAGTAGTTTATGATGATCTCCAATAGCAATTATGACCGGGTAAATTGCATGTAGGAGTCCGAATAGAAAGCTAACTCAGATGGCGGGATTGAATCCGAAATTTTGTTTTCCAAGATTTTCAATGATTCTGGTGGGTCCGAGCCAGAATCATTGGTTAGGTTAGATTAGTTTGATTAAGCCATCATATCCTCATGGGATATTCTGTCTCTGGGGGCGGCCACTTATAGCCCATCACAGGCTGGCCAACATCCATGATGGGGTCAACCGGACAGTTGAAGAATACGGATCAATGGGCCAGGCCCGGACCTTTCCTGGAGATGTGGGACCTGGATATGATCCAGAAAAAACTGGAGATGTGGGACCCGCATATGAATCCGGATCCTCCAGGGTAAGACACAGTTTTATCACGCGGCCATCCAGCCAACCCAGAATAATTGAAAATTTTTATGAATGATTCCGGCTCGGTCCATCGAGCCATCCATTACAATCCATACTTCTCACAGACCATAGAGGAGATAGGTTGATATGGCCCTACCCCTTAGCCATCGAACAAGAATTGTAAAGTATAATTTACAAAAGAAGAATAGAGAAAGGGTAAATATCATTTATTCTTTAAGTATAAATTGCATGATGTCAGTTCTAACTACAGTACTGTACTGATATACTGCGGTTGATCTCTGAATAAACAAAAGCCGTTTAAATTAATATCAATTTAAACTAATTTAACATTTATCAGAAAGTAAATACCAATATTGTTTTGTTAGTTTTTGATGGTAAACATTAATATTTTTTTTCTAAAGATATAGCATCAGTGATATAAGGTTAAGCCATATTAAATCATATTACACTTGGGTTCTATACCTGGCGGCGGCCACTTTTAGAACCCTCCGCGGGCTGATCAACACCCATGATCGGTCAATCGGACATTTGAAGGATGAGATTCAACGGACCGGATCTATTTGGAAACACTAGAAGTGTAGACAACGGCGCAAAGTGTAGACAACGGCACTAGAAGTGTAGACAACGGGTTTTTGTAGGCAAAAACTGAGAGGCCCCGCAAAAATGTCGATGGGCCACCCTCTTTTTAATTTATCGATATAATTTTTTCAAACGCTATCTAAATTATGTAACGCGGGGCGTCGACGTACATTTATAATAAATGTCGGCATAAAAATGATTGGCTTAAACGTAAACGATAAAAACCTTGTAACTATTTATCAATATAATTTATTTCAAATGCTATGTAAACTCTATAACACTATAATTTATCAATATAATTTATTTCAAATGCTATGTAAACTCTGTAACACTGTGGTGTCAAGTTTATTTATAAGGATGTCGACGTAAAAAAAGCCTAACGCAAACTAATAAGGTTAATACGTGAAACTTTATATAGGTGAAAATAATTTTAATATATGTACAAATTGTAAAACTTTTAAACAGATCTACACACCAAGTAAATCAATCGAGAACAATAGAACTAGAGGTAAACAATTGGGAACATGCTAGAATCAAAAGAATACTACGAAAGAATACGCGCGACGATTTGTAGTCGATCTTCGTAAGGCTGGATTCACACTGGCTTGCGATCACGACTGCGATTATGACCACGATTGACGGCTTTCGACAGAACATGTACATTAATCACGACTGACTTTACGATTTTTCGAATCAACCAATAGCAACTACGTAAACAACAGCCAATAAGAGCTGATGTAGCATACAATTTGTAAAAAATGGCCAGATGCCTCCTTTCTATCGGCTATCATAATGACGTAGTCGCTGCGATCGCGACAATATTCAGCAAATTGAATATTGTCGTGATCGCAGCGAACAGTCGTGAAGCGAGAGGCCTGATGGGATTGTTTCTATATCAACGGTCGCGGTCATGATCGAGATCGCAGTCGCAAGACCAATGTGAATCCAGCCTAAGTTATCGGATGACTCTTACTGTATAGTGCCTTCACTAGACAACTAAAGCCAAACTTTTGCTTTATTGTTGAGTATGGCCCAAAACAGAATAGCCGGTAGCAGCAGAGCATTTAGATAAAATTCTAAATTTACTGACGATGACAACATGGCGCCTATGAATTGACAGTTGTGAGAGTTGAAGTGAAGTATTGCGAATATCTCGTTTTGGGCTAATATCGTTTTTGGGATATGTGGTTTTGGCTCCTATCTCTACTTCACCATCAAACGAAGAATTTCGAAGATAGATCGTTTTAGCTCCTATCTACTCTCATCATCAAACGAAGAATTTCGAAGGTAGATCGCGAACTCATTGTTAACATATAAAGTGGATCTTAATGACAAACAAGTTGGCCATCCTGCACTATAGTCTATTTCAAGATAACCTGACAGTAAATCACTACCATTGTGGTAGGTATTTATTTCTACACAAAGGAAAATAGCCCCTATCAGTTAAATTTAACATTATTATTTTAAAATATAAAAATGATATATACTATCATAATTTGTTGTTTTGAGAAATAAAATATCGAAATATTAAATTATTGAGATGATTTAAAAATATATATTTTAAAATCATATGACAAAATTTAACGAAATTTTATTGTTATTTACAAATCGCATATGAATACAGTGTTACTTTTGGTGGTTCGGCTGTCAGGTTATCTTGAAACAGACTATAGTTTGATTTTAATGAAATTTGTTGTACAAGTTTTTTTCGATTAGCCTTATAGGACATATACTTACAGATGACTTTCGGATTGGTGGCACAAACTAAATGCTTTCCTGCAAGGATTACATCGTTTTGTGCGAAATTTCTTACCAAAAAACGAAAAGTCATAAATGAGAACCTGTATTTTTTTGGATAGCCAAACACAATAATCGAATTCCAAACAATCCCTCTTTGAAAGACGTGTATAAAGGACATGCTAACGGGCTTGTTAAAGATTTATTTGTTGTGTTATTAATTTATTTAAAAAATGTATGTAGTTATGGATATTTAAATTTATAAAACTTTAATGAAAGCTTTTGTTTTTGTACAGAAAATGTGAATTTTAATACTTAATAGAAAATTAAAGATTGATAGCGAGGAATTAAATTTAAAAAATATGCATATTAAAAGCAATTATGTAGTAATTATATATTTTTGCAATATGTTCGTCTGATTACATAATGTTTTTAATTATCCTATCTATATTTCTGAATCTTTATTCTAAAATGCAATTTAAAATAATTTAAATATGATGTGGCCCCTCGACAATCTTATAGGTTCATTAAATGGCCCTTGAATTAAAATGAGTTTGACACGCCTGCCATATGCAATCATTATTAGAAGTTACAAATTTACATTTTTGCAGCAAAGAATTTCAAAAAATTAACTTAAGTTTAAACGATCATTATCGGTGATTTTCACTTGATGTATGATATTTTTCTATGCAATAAATAAATACAAAAAGTCACTTTTCGGTTTAGGAGTCGCGAGTAAAATATATTGCTTTACGACTGCTGTTTACAGATAATGAGCTGTAGTTGATGATGCGATTTATAATATTTAAAAAATGCATAAGCTGTATATACCTTATACAGTGGCAAATTTGCCTTTAGGGGGCCCGAGTCGTGATAGATTTTTGGGGCTCTAAAGAATTTTTTATTTTAGAAAGTCTTTTATTTTTAAAAAAACATTGTTGTAGCTTATAAATCTTGTTAAAAATCGTATCAAAAATTAAATATGTATTGCTATCGTAAAATAAGGGCCTCCTAGATTTCGGGGCCAGAGGCGGACGCCTCCACTGCCTGTGCGAAAATCCGCCACTGACCGTATATTGTAATTTGAACACTATTAACAGATTATTTTAGTCAAATTACAAACCGAAAGCCAAAATATCTATATGCCATGTTAAATATCAAACAACTCAGTCCCTGCTAAAAAATCTGAAAATATGGAACCAAAATTGAACTTAGTTCCTCCAGGAAATAAGCCAACGCTTTACTACGCGGCCCCCTGCCGATATATTTTGGGGATAATTTTATATATATATAGGTAACCCTCGATTTACGAAGCCTACAATTATGTAATTTCAAAATTTGTACCTTTATAGATTTTGTTGCTATTATATACGGTTTACATGAATTTCTAAGCGTTTTTAGAAACTTCTGTAAATAGAACTATGAATAGAACAAAAGGACCTCCATGGGAACCACATGATGGTGTCTCTCACTACCAATGAGAAGTGGAAACTTCCAGAAATTTTACCTCAAATCACGAAGTTTTGAATTACGAACTAATACGGGGTTGGTCCCGGATTTTTTCGGGATACTGGACCCGGCTCGGTGATCCCCGTCCTTCACCATCCGGCCCTCTCCTCCACAGGTGTGGGTTGCCCTGCTCCCTTAGTAATCCCCTGATTGGAAAGGGGGCGTAAAATATGTTAAATATATATACTGTATTTATATAAAATACGTACTGTATTATGTTTACTTTATGTAACAATAAATGAGTTTTAAAAAAATTTAATTTTTTATTTAAAATCTATATTATACATATGTAGAGTTTTTTTTTGTCAAGATTTTTTGTGATATTCCAACTTTCTGTTCTATAACATTGGATGAGTTCAGATAATGTTCGGAATATTCACATACTAAATGGCGTTAAGAATTACTCATCGATGTACATGTATATTACATCCTTGGTATATTTATATATGTCATCCATGAATTATATGCATCGATGAAATTACTGCAACGTTTAGCGCATCTAATGATATTTATTGGTATCTGCAGCTCCAAAAGATTTTAAAGTGTAATAAGTTTTCGCTTTTTTACAGATTATTTACATTTTAGTTAACACGTTGTATATTTCTGTTAATATGAAAATTCCATGTTAATAAATAAAAACCAGCATATGACTTTTCTATTTAGGCGTGAAAATTTTTAGTTGTTGCTATTTTCAAGCCTCATATACGTACAGAATTCGATCATTACCATGATGATTTGTAAATGCAATAATATGCATATTTTGGTGATGAAAACGTTATTAATATTAGATTTATGTATATAATGATTATGATTATCAAAAATATGGATTAAATCTAAAATTTTTTAAAGATTTTTCTAATATTAAACGAATTGTATGGATTGCAATTAAGTATCAGAAATATCTAATATCGTCACATTCTCCCGCTAATCTAGCTAATCAAGGCCGGCCCGAGAAAACCGAGGCCCTTTGCAACGTTATCGTGCGGGGCCTTTTAATAACGCCAAAATGGTTGATAGAGTGTCTTCTGTTGAGAATAAGAACTCCAGAATCCTTAAAAATAATAACATGCCCTTACCAGATCGCAACAAATCGTCACATTCTCCCGCTAATCTAGCTAATCAAGGCCGGCCCGAGAAAACCGAGGCCCTGTGCAACGTTATCGTGCGGGGCCTTTTAATAACGCCAAAACGGTTGATAGAGTGTCTTCTGTTGAGAATAAGAACTCCAGAATCCTTTAAAATAATAACATGCCCTTACCAGATCGCAACGAAAAAACTGCTTCGAACAAGAGTTGGATCAAGCAGGATCGCGGGGCCTTGTGCGATTGCACCATTTGCACCACCCTCCGGCCGGCCCAGTAGCTAATTATATTATATATATAAAATGGAATGCCAATTTTCTATGTTCACTTATAACTTGGAATGTCTGAACAAATTTGTATGAATTAAATTATTTTGTGAACAAATTATGTATTGTTGAGCTTTTATTACTTTTTAAAGGAAATTTTAAATTCTGTCTCATCTTAATTACACAAATTTTGACTAATAATTTGAAAAAATTTTTGTCACCGAATGCAGCTAGGAGTTAAAGCGAGATATGGCTTGTGCGTTTTACTTTTGTTTCATGCTTTGAAATTATGTAAAATTTTTTGAAGATGTGTTAATTTTAATAATTACAATATATATGAATTAAATTTATCTCATTTAAATATTTCCCTTGTAATATTGGGCATTATGACTACTGTAGTATAAAAGGGAAAAAATAAAAATAAAATGTGTGTGTCTTTTATATATAAAAAGACAAATAAATTTGGCATTTTACACAATATTATTCAGCATAAACATGGGCATATTTTAAAGACACTTTTTTTTCATCTAATTCTTCTTTGAGGCCTTTGAAGATCCACTTTTTTCTTTGGCTTATAAAATTAATTGATGCATTATTTTATTTTTTTTATGTTGATTTTAAAAAGATATCTTGCAAATATTTTGCTCATAGATTGGTTTTATATAGTGTCGATAATTTACAAAAGCTGTAATAGAAAGTTACAATCTCAACACTGTAATTTTACCTATCAAAATACTATACGCGAATTTAATAAGCGATTTACATCACTTTTGTTTTATATTCTTTGAGAAATTTTCAATACATAGATCAATAAAGATGTTTATTATCATCATTAATGGTAAAGTTAATTTTTAGTTAAGCCGCCATGGGTAGCGGCCATTTATAGAGGCCTCACAGGCTGATCAACAATCATGATGGGATCAATCGAAAGGTTGAAGAATGTGATTCAATGGACCGAGCTCTAATCTCTCCTATAAAACTAAAGATGTTAATTCTGAATTGAACCTGTTTTCTCCAAGATAGTAAGCGACTACTTTACCACTCGGTCATCCAGCTGACCATTATTAATAAAAGAAACTTAAACAATTGAAGAATGTATACCTAATGATCCAATTTTTCAAAATTAGTTTCAGTTCATGAGTCAAATAAACAAAGAAAGCGTTCATCCATAAGCTGCAATCTGTCAGTTGCCACATAGTGATTGATTCAGGATCAAGTTGGTCTTTCACATTAGCTTTTTCAGAAATTCTGTATCCACAGATCCTTCATTTATCTCACTGACTTTGCGAATTTAGATTACTATTTATGGGTTCTGGAATTGCCCTGCCGCATTTTTATTTGGCAAAGACAGAAAACAACATGAAATTAAAATAAAATTCTAGGCATAGGTTATTGAACCAAAACTTTGAATGGAATGCAGGACAAGCTTTTTAACTTTATGTTTTATTTATTTATATTGAAGGTTGATTAATTCTGATAAATTTTTAAAGGGGTTAATCAAATTGAATCTAATTTTGCCCAATAAACTCTTAATAGTAACAGAATTTTAATTGGAAATAATTTGGATTAATATTAGCATCATCTCTGAATTAATAAACAAATTAATAATTAAATTAAGAGTGAAAGAAAATACACCTTGTGTTTTAACAATAGAATTAAAATATAATTTTTAATTAAGTTCTCTGAAGAAAATCTTGCCTTGGCCGAGGATCGAATTAGAGCCTTCAGCTAGGTCCTGACATCCTAAACACTACACCAACGAAAACATTGGCAGATTAGTTCTTCACATATTTGCTAACTTGCCTCGATTATCTAGAAGTTAGGATGTCAGGGCACTAGCCTGAAGGTCCCCAATTCAATCCCGGGTGAAGAGAAGTTTTCCTTCAGAGAAATTAGTTAAAAATTATACTGTAATTTAATTATCAAAATTGTTAGAGTGCAATGGATAAAGGAAGAATTTGAGAAAGACAAAACACAACTACAACATGGAGGAGAGAAAAGGAAAGAGAACTTTATTCAGAGCAATGATTCAAAGAGCTGAAGACACACGCCATCTGGCAGTAAAACAACAATTAACAATTATTTATTAACACTTGACAAAAACATTGATAATGCATGGATGTATTATTAGTTTGTTTATAATTCAGAGATGGCGCTAATATTAGTCCAAATTATTTACAATTATTAAAATTCCGTTATTATTAATTAAGTATTAATACAGCAGAATTAGATTCAATTTCGTGAATTTTTTGAGAAATCCAACATTTTCCAAATTATATATGCTGATATGATATCAAATGATTTCGATATTTATCTTGCCTGCAAATATATCACATTTGATCTGCTCAAGCTAAAACGATCCTATTATTATTTTTATTAAAGAAGAATAAATTTTTATTCTTCTTTAATAAGAGAAAACGATCCTCTTATTAAAATAATAATAGGATCATTTAGGAGGAAAATAGTGTAATAAAGTCTGGAAATGTAGTTTAAAACGATTTGAAATAGGGAAATTCTTAAAAAATATTCTTTCCTTTGCACTATAAAAAAGAGGGATAAATTAACATCCTTAAATGTTTTGTTTTATGCTACTGCTTTTTAGTCATTTATCACTAAACCAGCAGAATCAATCCAGAAAAAGGTGAACGATATGGAAGGATAATAATCCAAGGAAGAATAATCAAAGAAAATTCACAAATATAAGATCCGTGAATAGATTACAATAAAATCTTTACATTGTTTTGTTGCATGGCCATCTCATTTACAGTTTTCTGATTTTGTACATTTTGGAAAGGAAATACTACATTGAACCATTTTTCTGAATCAATCAATTTATATAAAAATTTTAATGAAAATTAATTTCGAGAAATGCTATAGGATAAAAAATACTATACTACTTTACAGTATTTTTGTTTGATTTAGTTTTTTTTTGTTAACAGATGACGCCACTTTCCATTCAGAATACTAAGTGAGGGGGCGAAACAAGCCCTTCCACAGGTTGCCCACCCCTGCGGAGGGGACTGCCGGATTGTGGAGGACGGGGATCGACGAGCCGGGCCAGGACACCATGATAAATATTTTGAAGGGGTGGGACCCAAGACTCGAACCCGGGTCCTCAAGAGTGGAAAGCCGAAACGTTTCCACGCGGCCAATCCGGCCGACATGTTTGATTTGGTTTGGTTAATTAAGCCGCCATATGGCACGAGGGATATTCTATATCTAGTTGCGGTCATTTATAGAGCCTATGATAGGCTGGTCAACACCCATGACAGGATCAATCGGAGGGTTAAAGGATAGGTTCAACGGACCGGATCCGGACCCCTTCTAAAAAACCGGAGATGTCGGACCCGGATTTGAACTCGGATCCTCCAAAGTGGTAAGCCACAGCTTTACTATGTGGCCATCCGGCTGATTATTTGAAAACAAAAATTAATCGGTAAACAAATCCTACTAGTGGGGTCTATACATTTAATTGATAATCAACAAATTATTTAAATTAACTAACAATAGTATAATAAATATGAAAAATACAGGTGTTGTTTACGATATCGCAATCAGTTCCTGTTAAAAAGTTTTGAATAATAAAATATTCATGTGTTTTATGATGTATATTATTAATTTAACATTTCACGAGTTACTACTGGTGGTAGCTTCTCATAAAGTCGCAGATGTTTTTCGGTAATCGACGTGATAGTTCCATTTTTTTTGTCAACAAACCCGATGACGCCATACTCCATTCAGGTAGAATATTATGTGGCGGGGAGAAACAAGCCCTTCCACAGGCTGCCCACCCCTGCGGAGGGGTCAGCCGGATTGTGGAGGACGGGGATCGACGGAGGCTACCTACCCCTGCGGAGGGGTCAGCCGGATTGTGGAGGACGGGGATCGACGAACCGGGCCCGGACCCCATGATAAATATTTTCAAGGGGTGGGACCCGGGATTCGAACCCGGGTCCTCCAGAGTGGAAAGCCGAAGCGTTTCCACGCGGCTAATCCGGCCCACCGTGATAATTCCATTGTTTATAAATAAATTATGTTATTTGTTTAATATGATTAAGTTGTTGGCGGCCGGATAGCCGAGAGTTTACGCGTTGGCGTGCCCTACAGGAAGATCCGGGTTCGTGTCCTGGATTCGGCATCTCCTGAAACGTTTTTCGGAGTTGTGGGCCCGGTCCAGCGATCCCCGTCCTTTACCATCCGACTCCCCCTTCACGGATGTAGGTGCAGCTTATAGTTGGAACCGTCCCGTCCCTTAAATAATATCCCTGTTTGGAACGGGGCATAAAAAATATATGTTCATAGTGTAATAATCTTAACATTTTACGGAGACGTTAAATTTTAATGGTATACGAAATTATTTTATAAAATCGATAGTACGAACTACTATTATTCTGAAATAGTACGAACGAGGATAACATAGCTAAACCCGCTAATCGCACTCGCGTCATTGCGCTACGTAAATAACTTTTAATTATTTTTAGTTTAGAAAAAGATCGTTCTGCTGGGGCTACAATAACAGGTAATGTCAAATATAATTTTATAGTTATTATTACGTCGGGGATGTTACTCAAACAAGATGAACGATTTTTTATCAAGTATTTGAAAAGGTCATTATTGGACATATTATCTGATATATTTTTCTGGTTTTTTTCTTCAGGGTAAGTTGGGGCCTCACGAAGCTCGGGTCCCCCGAGTCGCGGGGTCTGCTGACCGTCAGCTACGCCACTGAATGTAGGACCAGCATTTGAATTAGGATCCTCCAAGGTAGTAAGCGAATGCTTTACCACGCTGCTTATAGCTTCAATGAGTTTCTGCCATTGATCTTAGTTTCACTTACACCTAAAATTGGAAATGCATTCATTTTGTTCTCTTACTAGTGATTATCTGTAAGAAATCGAAATGGTTTGAGGATCAGAGATCGACTTTTAGGCCACACTCGTCAGGCCGTTTTATTAATTTTCTGCATAAAATTAGCTTAATGATAACTGTATTGTTTTTGAGATTCCAAGCGTATCCTAAACAACTTAATTTCTACAACAAAGAAAATAACACAAGAAATATCATCAGTGATAATGCGTAGGAATTTCATTGTTGGAATCACACATATTATCATGACCAGAACAGTCAAAGATTGATTAAACATCAAATTCTCATTGCGTGTTCGTGTTAGTCTGGTTCCTGAAACCGAAGGATTGATAATTACAGCAAAGACCAAAATTATCGACACAAAAATTATCAAAATACGTTTTAAATGATATATCAGTTGATAACAAAAGTGGACGTGGCTATACGAATTAGTGAAACAATCAACATTATTTCTGACTAAAAATTTCTTGAGCAGCAAGATTAGAATCGTAGATATGATAATATATACGAGAGCATTCAACAAAAATTAAGTACAAAAAAACAACAAAAACGCAACAATACACACAGATAAAATAATTCATTATAACAGATCAGGCATCATATTGATTGACAAAGGAGGAAAATTACATAGTTCGTAAATATTGTACTGCTATGTTTTAATACCAATTGCTTTAAATGCAGTATTTGTTTAGTAAAATCATATTTTATTTGTAAATGGTTGCCCCGCAGTTTTAATCGAATCAGTAATCTATTTTCTTCCATACTTCAGATATTAATTTGAAACATAATCTCCATTTTATTGAAAAATTTAATCATAAATTCCAAAATCAGTTAACTAAATATATATATTTCAACCTTTTCTGCCAGGAACATACGAGTTTTTATATGGAGATAACCTTTGTTTAAAGATTATTGTAATGGAATCGAAGTTTAACAACAATATAGAAACAATATAATATACGCATTCAACGTTTTCCTCTAACAATGTTTAGCGAACTTTACAGAGCAATAATACAGGCTTTTCCTCAACTTGAAACTCTTCTCTGATCCTAAACCCTATAATTTTTTTCAGTTTTTACAAAACGTCACTAAAGCGGCAAGATTACGCGATAATTTCTGTTACATCTGTAATGCTTTAATATAGAATTGTTTACTTTTATATAAATTACAGTACCATTTTAACCAGACGCTATATTATTATAATGTTAACTGAATAGTTTAACAATGTCATTAGCCAAGTGTTGGTAGATAATCGTTTCCGAAAAATTATTATAATGTTAACTGAATAGTTTAACAATGTCATTAGCCAAGTGTTGGTAGATAATTGTTTCCGAAGACTTGGCACTTAGTACTCTTACTGAGTGGAAAGTGGCGTCATCTGTTGACAAAAAAAAACCTAACCGAAGACTTGGAATTTAACCAACTTTAAATGCACTTTATCATTAAATTATTATTGTTTGACCGAATGTAATAAATAACTAATTTCAAATACGGACTTTTATTTAAAAATAATAATAAATAATATGCAAATTCCCATTATATTATTACATAGATTTATATTTATATATATACTTTATAACAGTAATTTTTAATTTTATTTAGCGCATTGAAACACTGAACCAGGCGCTAAAATTTTCAAGGATCACCATCACTTTTTAAGGAGAGATTTTATCATTAAAAATTAGAGTATTAAAATTAGTTTAACAATTCATCAATAAACATTTTAATCATTGTATCCTTTTTTAAAAAATAATGTCGATCACAGGTTACAAAAGATTTATATTTAAAATTTATGTTACACGGAAAATAATATCTCGATCCCACAACAACTGATCGTGTCAGTCTTCAGTAAGCTATTGCTGGATCGAGACTATTATAATATGGACTGCTCTCGGAATTTTCTAAAGCAATCAGATGTTAGATTACAATATGGATGAAATTCTTGGAACTTTTTCTAAAATAACTTTTTTTAATCAAACTATTATTGTTGAAAAATATAGTTATTCTAAAACTTTACTAACACGAATTTTTTTATTTCTCAGTTTTTTCTCATTTTTTGACCATCCCAAACTCCCCATCCTAATATGCTGCTGCACACCGATTGACCATAAATTATTCAAAAATTTATTGCTTATAATTTCTGTATTTGCAGTTCACTCGTCTTAAGTAAATTCTATTGAGAATTTCATAAGTGATGTACAATGTCGATATGCCAAATTTCATAAAGTTTATCAATACATTTTTAATTATGTATTTTCTGAAGCTATAAACTTAATATGTAATTATCGGTATTATTGCCAAATTTACTTTTCAGTGATAGAATCGAATCTGGAATCGATTTGAAGAAGGCCGGTATCCCGCCTTTTCAAAATTGAATCTCGATTTTATCATTATTTTTAATTTGCAAATTGATCATGATTTAAAAAACCGTAACTGTAGATAGTTCATATATAATATAATTATCGGTTTTTTAGAGTAACACTTACTTGTATAGGAAATATCTTGAGATTTGAGACATTTGATGATGCTCTGTAATCCTTCTTTTACCGGTATGTGAGATAAAGGACCCATGTTCATCATAGCTTCTGTCGTACCCGCTATTACTCCGAGTGGGCCTAATTTGGGTGGTGCCGTAAGAGTAACGGGGAACACTTTTCGAGCTATTTGTTCGTGACCCCAAATTTGCCAAAATTCTTTGATCACCGGCTCGATTCCCGGATTCTGTAAACAAAAGTCATAATATAATGAAAATAATAATTACGTAGAAAGTTATCATTAATGTTCAACTGTCATACAGTAATATCGATGTTTGATGTGCACAGTTTAATCAAAGAGTTAATTTTTTCAAAAATAAAGATTATATAATCATAATATTCAATAATGTAGTTATATTTACATAGTATTTATAAAAGAATCGATTACTCGAATCTCTTATGAGATGGCTTTCTGTATTTAATATATTATTTTTTAAGCAAGAAAATTTTGTATTATTTCATAGATATTAATTTATTATGCAAAAGTTTTTACTACGAAATGTATTTCAAATAAGAAGACTATGCGAAAGGAAATGATATCCGCAGTGGAAGCGTACTATCCTTCCATCTTGAAGAATGCGAGTTCATTTCCAGGATCCCATACTTTTTGTTTTTCAAGAGATTCGATCCAGCTGGTTGAACTCGATCACTTGTCACTTGACAGTTGACCCCACCAAGGCTGTAGAGGGCTTAGAATGTCCCACCGCTAAGTATATATCAATATGAAAAATAGCGTAAAAACCATATAAGAATAAACGAGAAATAATCATTTTTTATATAATTTAATTGATAGTACGTTGCTTTATATATATATTAAATTTAAATTCAACATAGCGCAAACAATAATCGTAAAATTATAACATTCAAATTGTAAAATAAAATTCAATTTACTTGGAATCTTCATTTAAAAAAAAGCATAAATAAAATTTCAATAATCATCTTTAGCAATAAATATTATGATCTAGCATTTATGTACTGTATATTAGTCCCTATGATGTTTTGGTAACAACTTATGTCTAAGTTGTCATCAAACGTTGCACTTTTATATCTATTGTTTTTTACAAATGATGTTTAAATTCCAATAGTCTAATTTAACTTCATTTTAATAATTCAGAACGCGTCTTCATTTGATTGTATATTGCTGACATAGTTGACAATTTTTCCCCTCAATTAACTTGCGAAAATTTTCCATCTAGTACGAAAGAGAGTTATCATCCCTAATTATTTGTCAATCTATAAATAATTTTAAAAATAAAAAAGAAGTTAATATATAAGAAATCTGTTTGTCCACTTTTTATTAATTAAATCTATATGTTATTAATTTGCTTGATGTTTTGTTAATGCCTTTTTCTTTTAAACGGTCTTAATAGCTAATTACTACAGACTAAAACTATTTTCAATAGGTAATCAGAGAAAATGTATTGTTTTAAACTCGAAATTTTAAAATTTATCCAACGACAGATAGTAATAAATATCGAAATTTTAATAAAATACCTACGAAACGTATTATCAATTCTCAAAATCATTAAATCTTTGCCAGATGCCAGAAAAAATAAGTTGATTAAATCCTTAAAATGCATACTTATACAGTATATACTGTATGGAAACTGATAATTAGCAACAAAGAAAGGAACTGGTCCTGCAAAAAAAAATCTTTCTGATTAAAGTTGAGGCCGAATAAACAGAAATGTTTACGTTCAGAGATTTGGATAGATGTGATGTCAGGATGGAAAGAGATTTGAGTGTTTAAGATAAGCCCACCATTATCATCAAAATGTAATCCCAATTGTTCTGTCAATGTATTTAATATGTCTACAAAATTAAAATTAATTTTGTGGACATATCAAATACATTGATAGAACAATTGGGCTTAAGTCTACTACTTAAGATGTCCACATAATTCTATACAGACAGAAATTGTGGAGAATTTGTCAAAATGAATAGAGAACCTTAGAAGGCGCAATACCAACCAATCTCGGATGCGACTATATTTCGTCTATGGATCTGTATTTTTACAATACTGTATGTACTCAAAATAAAATAAATTCTAGTAAAATAACACCAAATCGGATTTACACTAAACTAAAAGATACATTTTACACACTATTCTGTTGTTAGGATCTGCCTATTTCCTTTCCTAAAACAATATGATATTTTACTTCTTCCCACGTACTATCCACTTGTTCTAGTAGATCATTGATTTTAAAATTCAATTACAATGCAGTACAAAAATTTATATAACGAATTGAAATATAAAGATATAAAAAAATAAACTTAAGTTTTCATTATGACATAAATTACTATAATATTTAGCAGCTATAATGAGTAAAAATTAATTATTATTCAATAACTACCATTCTTGAAATCACCTCAGAAACAAATTCTAATAAAACTGATAAAGATTAGTTGATATTATAAGGCAAAGATTTAAAAAGAATCAATAACAAAAAAATGGGAATATGACTTTCATATTCGAATTTCTGTAACAAAAACCCATTATAAGATTATACTCTTTAGCTAAAGCGCATAAGAATCTTAAAATCAATAACTGAATAATCGCTTAGAATGTAATATAACAGAAAGTCCTATAAAATTCAATAGGGGGGAAAAACGATACAATGAATAATTTTAATTGATTATATGGTTTTTTTACCTATTGGAATTTATACTGATATTTGAGTACAAGTTGTGCCTCCCCACTCCGAAATGCTTAAGACAACAGTGTTTCGGATTTTGAATTATTTGTTATAGTGCAGTTGAAGTGAAGTGAGAAAAAATTCAGACTTTAGGAAAAATTGTTTTTTATTTATTATATATAATAAACAAGACTATAAACCAAACACATCAAACAATATTCTCCCGAAGATGGTAAATAAATACCATCTTCGGGAGAATTTTATCACTGCTACCTATAGAGTTATCACTATTAGACCTGTTTGATAATTTTATCAAACACAACAACAAATAAATACTATAACCATAGATATTATGTTTGACTCATTTGATCAAGGCGCAAAGCAATGCTCCGGTCCAAGTTCCCGCGGCGCACTCTGTGGGTATATTTACAAACCAACTTAAGCTCTATTTTCCACTACCATAACTTCGCTTCCGATTAAGCTAGTAATAGGAAAATTGTATATGTTATTAAGCTGTACTTCCTCATGTCCCAGTAAAAATTTCAAGCTTTAATATCAAAGTGTCTAGGAGACAGAGGCCCCAGAATATCGCAAATTTGGGCACTGACTCACTCATCAAAATTAAAGAGTGCTTCCCAAGACGTAGAGACTTGAAATTTAGCACAAGTATAGCTTTTAAGATATAGGTAAAGGAAAAATTTTGAAAATGCCAATTTTTCAATTATTTTTCTGACTTATTATTTACTTCACCCGAAGCGATCGAGCTCGTCGCATCGCGTCGCATCTGGCAGTGCAGCGTATACATGCGTTCAATCAGACCACGATGTACAGTTCAACTAACACGAATCATTAATTAAATATTAAAATATTAATATTTAGTTAGTTGATATTTAGCGTGTTTGCTTAATATAATAATTTAACAAAAAGTATTGGTATTTCACCGAAAACAAATATGAAAAATGGTCAAGTTTTCTATCTCAGATTTATTTAGTGTGTTTATTCAATATAACAACTTAGCAAAACGTACTGATGTCCCATCAAAAACATAAATGTGAAAAAATGGGCCAAGTTTATGGGCCAAACAAAATGGCACTAATTTGTTTGACCACCAAAAGAGTAAAAATCTAAAACGGTACCAAACTCCATTTCATGCAAAACGTACTGATGTCCCATCAAAAACATAAATGTGAAAAAATGGGCCAAGTTTATGGACCAAACAAAATGGCACTAATTTGTTTGACTACCAAAAGAGTAAAAATCTAAAACGGTACCAAACTCCATTTCAATCTAACGACGAAAAATGAGATTTACCCAATTAATGATTTATCTTATTATATCTTGCATTTTTCTAATTTAAATTGTTTACTATTTTTATTGCTTAATTCTTAATATTTTAATTATATGTACGTAGAATATTTTAAAATATTACTTTGTATATTATATCGATACATTTTATTGCACTTCGTAATCTTCAATATTTGTAAATCTTCCAGTGTTTTAGGAATATTTGCACTTTATATCTAGAAATCTGATGAACTTAAATGCTTTTGTCGAAATCATGGTAGTTTTACAGGCAGGAGGCCAATATCTGACTGAAATTAAGTGGATTGTCTGTTCTTTCCAATTTTTTGGAAAAACGATCGAGCGCAACACATTATTTCCATTCGGAAACTTTATATGATATATAAATTCATATAAAATTAATTTCCGCTTTATATTCATTATGGAATATAGCCATTAAATCTTCGCCTTACGTGGAATTGTACTAAAAAAAAGAAAAAACAGGAGTTTGACGGGATTCCCTCTGCCGAAGTCAGTGGGACCCGAGTCACACTTACTTTGAACATCAGATCGACTTTTTTGTAGTCCAGATGACTGCATCCGGGCGACTGAAGTAGCTCCACTACGGACAGGAAATAAGCGGGATCGGTGTTGGTCAACTGACGAACCACTTGTTGCACATTCCGACGAAACATTTCTTGATAGGACAGCAGATAGGGTCCCAGCAATTTTTCCTGTATAAAACGAAATATGCTTTTAATTTTTTCCTTCCAACGGTTATTGGTTCCTATGAATCTTTTTTGTTATTATTAATGATGAAGAACAGTGGCGGACTGGAAAATTTTACTGTTCTTGGCCAACTGAAATAAACTGGTCCCCATAAATATATTAATACGATCATATAAAAACACATTCCGACGAAACATTTCTTGATAGGACAGCAGATAGGGTCCCAGCAATTTTTCCTACATAAAACGAAGTATGCTTTTAACTTTTTCCTTCCAACGGTTATTGGTTCCTATAAACCTTTTTTGTTATTATTAATGATGAAGAACAATGGCGGACTGGAAAATTTTACTGTTCCTGGCCAACTGAAATAAACTGGTCCCCATAAATATATTAATACGAGCATATAAAAATATGTAAATATAAAAAAAATGTTTTTTTTTATATATTTTGTAAATTTTTTTGAAGAGAGAAGAGGAGGAGTTAATTAATAGTTAAGGAATTACAGTAATAAATGTATACAAATAATGCATATAATATATTTAAGCATTTTTATAAATTATCCCATTATAGTGAATCGGGGGAAGTTGACCAACTTTTTCTTTTTGATCATAAAACTCATATTAAATTTAAATATTTTCATTTCATATTTCTAGTACTTAAACTTACAAGGGTTTGGCATATATGACTCAATCAAATACTTTGAAATAACAACCGGGTTATGATTTATAATTTTTTAAAAAAAGGTTGCAATTAATCATCTTACCCAGAATATTCGGGGTAAGATGCCACTGCGCTTTGGATGATATTCACTTTAATAAATAGCAAAAATGAACTCTTTACTCATCCAATAAACTTCTCGTTCACTATATCATGTATAATTTTAATAGAATAAATTATTAAATTCTATAAAATTAGAATAATTAAATAAAATCAGATATTTAGATATCCGTTTGGTTGCCAAGTTGCGGCTGGTGAGCCACATTCGACTCTTTGGTACCTTTAGTGTATTCTATATCACGAAAGTCAAGAGTTAATGTTGAGTCAATCTTTTTAATTAAGAAAAGATGTGGAGTTGTCCATTTGTCCATATAAAATAAGCTATCCCAAACACTTAAGAAAACGGATTTAGCAATTTTTTCCAAGCCCTTCATATATAATTAGTATTAAACATATAATGAATTATTTATTGTGTGGTCCCGTGCCAAATTTTCATCATCATATTTTTATAATCACCTTTTTAAAGTTCTATAAGATAGATGTGGGCCTATCATATGTCTGTGAAGCATTGAAGCAATTCATGCCTCCTCTGTTTATATGTTATGCTGCGAGTTTTAAACTTTCTTCGAACCAAAGACCTCCGCTTAGGTCCTGCTGCAAGTTTTAAAATTTCTTCGAACCAAAGACCTATGCTTGGGTCATAATATATGTTCTTATCAATTAATTTTATGAAATAAATCATAAATACAAAAATTTAAATTCGGCATCTAATCCCGAAGTAAAAATTGCCATCTTTCCCATTGATTGGGGTGAGATACAACTTTTAATCACGTGACTTAAAATGGCTAAATTAGAACCACATCGAAAGCTAAGTATTCTTTAAAGTATCCATTACACATTAAATATATTAATTTTTACTAAGCTTATGCTGAAATTATTACAATTAATATATAATAATATTTCAAAACTGACTGTATAATTTTTGATGAAAATTTCAACACTCCCTGGGAACTTTTCGATTTCCAATGCAAGTAATTGATAATCTGATAATAGCCATCTTCTATATTTTTGGAGAGCTTATAGGAGGTTATAATAAACTATCTCTTATCGCCACCTGTTTAAATACTAACGAATTAGAGAAAAATAAGCTACTTCCCCGATTCACTCTATTTTTTTTTTTTAATCCCAAGAACATGTTGAAATATTTTAAGTATAAATGTTTTTTCAATTGACATAATTATTAATGCCATGTATAAATGAAATTAATAATTATGTCAATTGAAATGGCATTATTAATTATGAGAAAGGATTTGCTATTTTTGTTTATGTTTTATTTAAATAAAATAAAAACAACAGTTGAAATACAGACTTTTTTAAATTTAATAAAAATATTTGCCGACTTTGATCTGTTTTAATCCATTTTTTAAAATTTTCTAATTCAAAAATTTTTGATTCGGCGGCTATCCTTAGCAAAGGTAGTTTTGTCATAAGCATGATCATAAGAATATAGATAGTCTTCGACTTACGATAGGATTTCATTCCAACGTCTCCGTCGTAAGTCGATTCTGACGTAAGTCGAAGACTTTTTTAATTCTTGAATTGTTTGATTTCTGTTTTAATATTTTCGTAAATCAGGTTTGTATTTAACTTGAAACGGTTAAACTTAAAGCTTTCCTCGCCTTCTTTTTACGTTGGAATTTTCATCAGTAGTATTATTTCTCTTACCGAACATGAAAGTTACGACGAGATATAGTATAATGGCTTTGTTTGCTGACTAATGGCGACGCGTCGCCATTAGTTTAAACATCGAGGCGTCGCGACGCGGCGATGCGTATACAAAACAATGCAATATATGTATGTATATGCAAAGTTGAATTAGAGAATTTTTAGTAATAATTTTTGGCCGTCGTAAGTCGAGAACTATCTATTTAGTAAAGTGGGGTGGTGGTGCGCAGTGGATAAAATTTCGCGTATGCGCAGTTGTTTTTATAACTTCATCAATTTCAGTTTTTAACGCACGATTATCATACTCTAAGCCAGTGGATTCCAAACGTTCTGTGCCTGCACCCCTTTTTTTATAAAATATTGATACGTCCCCTCATTTTCATAACAGGCTAATTTTATAAATACTTTCTATTTACAAATTTAATAGTACAAAACAATATACCATATTTGGCATAAATAAAGATTTTATATAAAAAATATATATATTTATTATTAAAGATTTTATATAAAAAAATATATATGTATATATATATATATTTTATATGGTGCAATAATTTTTAATACAATTCTTACAAAAAAAACGAAAAATATAATACATGTTTAATACAACGTAATATTTAATGCGATGAGTGGGCTTATTTTTCGGCACAAATTCTCTCAAATCGGGGTGTCATTGAAGATATCGCTACTCGGAATTCTTTTTTTCCGATCATTAAACCAGATCGATATTTTGTCTTTAAAACCGCTACAACTGAAAGTTTTTGGATATGTGGATATATGTATTTATAACCCTTTTGCTGATTCATTTTTTTCGACAACAATTTGAATTTAGTTTTTGTTTGTTTGTGTCAAAAATGATGTATTTGTTAATTCTTCAGCGCCCCCTGGCAATAGACTAGTGCCCATAGTTTTGAAAACACTGCTCTAAGCAAATAAGAATTTCTGAGATATATGTACTTATTATTGTGGATACTAGACTAAAAAACGGGAAAATATGTAATTTTATAGTTTTTTAGATTTGAACTTAATCTTGAAAACTTTTTGCTGTGCATAATCAGTTTTAAGAAATCATTTTGTTTTATACAGCTTCATAATTATTTTACTTCTGTTGTGATTAAAAGCAATTTGTGTTCCAGCTCTAATATGCCATACTGCGTGCATAATTACCCCACAGGATGGGGAATTGTGCGCATTTGACTTCCTCTGGAGTTTTATTTATAACTTTGCTAATAAGGTCCTTTGAAAATCGTTCTTTTATTCCGTGAAAGTTGAAGCTTGAGAGTTTGTTCAATTAATAACTAAATTTCTAAACCCTATATATAAATATTTATTCCGTGAAAGTTGAAGCTTGAGAGTTTGTTCAATTAATAACTAAATTTCTAAACCATATAAAAATTTTCTGATAAATTTTATTATAATGATCCAAAAAGTTTTCTAAATACAGTACAATAGAGCATCGATTATCTGAACTAACTGAGACCTAGGTTGTTAGGTTAATCAAATACTGTAATTCGAATAATCAAATATGATAAAACATATATGATAAAAAATTCTAATTAGGCCTACAATTAAATGCAGATAAGATTATTACTACTGTATTTTAAAATATGAAGATTTATAAATAATAATTAAGTTATAAAATGATTTCTAAATAGCAACAATACCGTCCACACAATAGCTAAAGTCAACATCTGACTTTTTAATTCTTGTAATAACAAAACTATTCTTATACCATCTTCAAATAAATAATTGGAAACGAATTTATTAAGGACAGGAATAATACTTCGTTACAACAATCAGTGCAGTAAAAGATAATTTTTTATATTTTTTTGAGCCGCAGTGGTTAGGATAATCAAATTGCTGTCACGCTCAAGCTTCTCAATGACGCCATTTTTGACGAAAGTAACGTAGGCCAGACGCTATTCGTAAAAATTTAATGAGAGTTTAACGTGACACTTCAACTGTGTTTAACATTTTTGCTAACGCCGCGGTTGGATATGCGCTTTTCAATTTACAGCTATAAACGATGTAAAATGTATTCGACAATGTATGGATTAATGTGTTAAAGAACATTCTTTTCAATATGATAAAAGCCAAAATATCTATAGCAGTTGTTTTATTTTTCAGGAATTCCAACGTAATTCTTAATTTAAATATTATTTAAATTAAATAATTTCTATTCGCTTGTCAACGAATCTGTTATACCATAGTAATTTATTGCAAACGCGATGAAAGCTCTTCAAAACTGTTTAATTTTCGTATTGATTTTTAAAACTCGAGAGAAGATTAAAAGGTTAAGAGTAAAAGAAAATTCAGTAATAGAATTCTAGACAGGCTATTTAATATGCCTGAATGAATGGTCAGATGTGGATGAAAATATGTTCACTCTAAGTCTCCAGTAAACGAATACTATAGTGTTTTATACGAGTATATACGATATTCTAATTTGATTAATGTAACAAAATTTAATTTTCCTTTATTGAAATATTCCTATATACTTTATACTTTAATAATTAATTTGTTTATTTAGATAAAAGTATACAAAAATGAAAACTTTTACGAATAAGTTAACTAGTACTATTACCATAAAATTTAAAAAGTTTTAATACTATATCCCTTTTACGTACAAACTATCAAGTACAGTACAGCGTCGATTACCGAAAACTAAGTGGAACAAACATGGTTCGGTTAATCAGATACAGTAGTTCTGATTATCAAATATACATGAAACTATCCAAATTTTAAGTGTAATTAAGCATACGATTAAATAAGTGTACACAGGTATATTATTAAAATATTGTCCGTCCACGAAAGCCGCGCCTAGCTAAGGTCGATGAGTCTAAATGCGAAAGGGAGAGTATTTTATTAGATAAACATTATTGAATTAATATCATATTAAGTTTTGTTATATATACTATTTCCAACGTCGAAATTAATCATTTAGCATTCGACATTACTATAAACTTTCATTCAATTTTAGTTATCTCGCGTTTGAAAACATCCATGTGCGAAGCTGTCATCCCTATTTTGTCACTGGACTCGTTCAGTTAGCGCACGCGTACTTGCGTCGATGGTCGCGGCTAAGCTGGACGGACAGTACTGCTGTATTTTAATAATATGAAGTATTACAAAAAAGCAATCAATTTAAGAAATAATTTGTAAAGACAGTAGTAATCAAAATGTGCACACAGTAGTTAAAGATAACATCTAATTTGAAACTCCTATAATGACAGATTAAGATTATCTAAATATGCAATATTTTTGGCGGTAAACATTTTTACATCGGCCGGATAGTCGCGTGGTAAACCTTTGGCTTACACCCTGGAGGATCTGGGTTCAAGTCCGTCCCACACCTCCAGTTTTTCAGGAAGGATCCGGGCCCGGCCCGTTGAACCCCATCTTTCAATCATCTGGTTGACCCCATCATGGGTGCTGGCCATCCTGTGATGGCTGCTATAAGCTGCCATATCCCATGAGGATATGGAGGCTTAATATAACTAATCTAACCTAACCGTAAGCATTTTTACAACTCAACACAAGCGTTTCCTGTTCGACTGATTTTTGCTATGTCCAGTGACAAATCTCCCGGATAAACTCTTAAAATTGGTGTGGATATTTCGTCATATACTGAACGAGTCCGGTGACAAAATAGGGATGACAGCTTCGCACATGAATGTTTTCAAACACGAGATAACTAAAATTAAATGAAAGTTTATAGTAATGTCGAATGCGAAATGATTAGTTTCGACGTTGGAAATAGTATATTTAATATAATATTAATTCAATAGTTAGCTGCAGTCCGATGTAGCTTCATCAAGATTTTAATCAGAAAAAATTGTTTTTAACAAAAAGGAGGCAAACCAGAAATTGTGGTTTATGAAGTAATACTTCAGTAACACTGCATTGAAGTAACATCTTTAATAATTATAAATATAAAAAATAAACTCTTATATTTGGAAAACTACTTTTCAGTAATAACTAAATCCAGATTATTAAGATGCCAATGCGGGATATGAAAATCTTTCTAAGAAGCTAATGCCAGACATCTTTCGTCGGCCGAATGGCCGACGAAAGATGTCTGGCATTAGCGCGTGACAAAGCATTAGCGCGTGACAAAGATGTCTGGCATTAGCGCGTGACAAAGCTATGGCTTATCGGGATATGAAAATCTTTCTAAGAAGCTAATGCCAGACATCTTTCGTCGGCCGAATGGCCGCGTGACAAAGCTATGGCTTATCACCCTGGAGGATCCGGGTTCGAATCCGGGTCCCACACTTCCAGTTTTTCATTTCAAGATGGGTCCCGGCCCGACCCGTTGAACTCCATCCTTCAACCATCCGGTTGACCCCATCGTGGGTGTAGACCCAGCCTGTGATGGGCTCTTTAAGTGGCCGCCGCCAGATACAGAATAGCCTATGAGGATATGGCGGCTTAACCAAACTAACCTAACTTAACGAGATATCTTTTAATTTTGAATCTATTCTTAACATTTTAATGATTGCTTAGCAAAGCCGACTCCATAATCTATTTATCTTAAGAACACAGCTGAAGTAAACAAACCGCAATTCGAGATAAATTCTAACTTCTGGTCAAATGTGAGATTGTAGTATTCGGGAAAATTTTATCCCTCCAGTTAGAAAATCCTCTGGTAAGTCTTTCCGAATGTTATTGTTTTTGAGATTAAATATCAAGCCGTTTGAGACCAGCAATGCGATTGGATTTCACAAATCACATAATATACATAAGAAAAATGGAGAGCGAAACGAATCATTGACGTAATTTTTTAAAGTATCTGTTCCAAAGGAGTCCTTGAATAATTTCTCGAACTTTGAATTGAAAAAACTTATATCCAATCCTGTCGACCAATTTTTCGCCATGTCTTCTTTTAAGCGATATCACAAACAAAGTCTTAATCGTCAACATTTTCCATATCATTTCTACTTTTACATAATTTCGTCTAATTCGATGATTTAAATTTTCATATTGTCTATCATTTCTTCATCGTCATTACTATTGCAGAAATTTTAACAGAACGCATGCGCTAACTTGAAAATTAATTTCTAACCTCAAGAATTAGTTTTTCTTAGTTACTCGACAGAGCTACTCGATTTAGTGAATACCACCTTTATTCTAACCCTAGCCCGAGATGATGAATCAAGGCTTAAGTGAAACCACTTTTGAACAGAGGAATTAATTAAAAGATAAAATAAATCGATTCTTCAAGAAATAATTTCTGAAAAAGTATACGGTAATCAATATATCCTGCAATTTTCAAGTATTCAACTATAGAAATGATTAATCTGAATTGTATTTAGATCTTTGCAACATTACGTAATTTTGTTGCGTGGTTGTGTTGTCAGTTTTGGAATATTTTTCTTGTATTCTGCAATTCAAGTATTCAACTATAGAAATGATTAATCTGAATTGTATTTAGATCTTTGCAACATTATATAATTTTGTTGCGTGGTTGTGTTGTCAGTTTTAGAATATTTTTCTTGTATTCTGCGATATTTTATTAAATGTGGAAGATATTACCAATTTTAAGATCTGTACGAAAACTTTGATATTCGGCTCATTTTTATGTAATAATTTTTCTTGCCTGTAGGTTGAAGTATGTCTGATGTATCGAGGATTTGCGGATACATGTAATTTCAGTAAGATAAAAAACGCATTAATATTTACCTAGAAAATAATTTGAAAAGTTAAACTTAGAATCACTTAATGTTTTTACTAATTATGTAATAGCATCGACCAAATTATAAACTGACCTGTTACTCCACCTATGCTTGGAAAATTTAACGTTGTCAAAAAATTTCGGAAAAGTAGCATTAATATTTACCTAGAAAATAATTTGAAAAGTTAAACTTAGAATCACTTAATGTTTGTTACTAATTATCTAATAGCATCGACCAAATTATAAGCTGACCTGTTACTCTACCTATGCTTGGAAAATTTAACGTTGTCAAAAAATTTCGGAAAAGTAAACGATTTTTGCAAAGATTAACTCGAATCGTTAGTTTGATTCAGTAAATATAATTATCTAGAGCAGTTGATAAATATAATTATCTAGAGATTTGTAAAAAAAAGTCAAATTGATCTGTGCAATAACTTGCCGATTGTTACAGTTTATTCGCGAATCAAAGTGACTATAGAGGGCGTGACGATTTTTTCAATATGGTGGCTGAAAATAGTATAAAGGAAAGACCATGCAAAGTGACTATAGAGGGCGTGACGATTTTTTCAATATGGTGGCTGAAAATAGTATAAAGAAGAGATAGTGAAAGTAAGCAATTGGTGTTTTAACGATATTTGATATATTTGATTATTTAAAAAAATTTAAAATTTATCAGTATGACTTATTCGTCGGGACATATTATTTGATTATTTATTTTTTCTTATTGAAAAAAACAAATAATCATGTTTAGTTTCAAAACAAAACTCATGATCAATTAATATTGCGAAAAAATTTGTTTTGGGGCGAATTAAGCGGAATGAATAAGATTAGATATGGAATATTATTTGTATGTTTATACTTACATTAATAGAAAATGTATAGTTATTCTAATAATTTTATAATTTAACTTCTTATTAATTTTTAAATAAGAGATGTTAATGGAAAAAATTTGAAAAGACAGAATTATTCATGTTTTCAATTTGGCCTTTTCCACAATTATACTATTTAGTAATTAATATATAAATTATTAGATAACATTGTAGTCGGCAAAGTTAGAAATATCCAAAATACTGTACTTCCATAAATAAAGGTGCCTCTCAATAACTCGATTTATTTGAATTATTGATTTAAATAATTGTAAATAAATGCGATTAATAAGAAATTTCAAAGAGAAATTCTTGTACTCATTCGACTTTTAATATCTAAAAACGAAAAAAAAACTCAATTGTGTGGTTTTAATAATTGATAAAAATAATTAAAATTGATAATTGATAAAATAAATAATTGATAAACTTCAAATATATTTATTCTTACTTATGTTTATCTACTTATAAGTTGATAATAAAGAATTGTCATTTGTATAGCTAAAGATTTTATTGATTTGATAAAACCTGAAACTAGATGAAGGGCATTTTCTTTACTACTGAAATGGTGAACCTAGATCGACAGTAGAGTTACACCTAATAGTTAGCCTTTATTCTTAGATTTATAACTAGATATTATTTATTTGCGCAATCTTTATTACTCGATAAAATATAATCGGTCTTAAGAAAATGCAGAGTACAAATAAGAGTGATCTCGAGTGCTTTCTTTCCAAACTTGGATAAATGTAGCCATTCTTTTTGTAGTTTGATATTTTTCGGGAATCGATGTAAAGAAATTGTCGCCGATTGTTTGCTCTTGTATTGTGATACGCTGCAATAACGATTACTTATCTTATTATTCTTTCTCGTTATCCCAAAATCCATAATAAAGCTCACTTATAACATACATATAACGACAGCAATCAGTCTAATAGTCCTCGTTATCCCAAAATCCATAATAAAGCTCACTTATAACATACATATAACGACAGCAACTAGTCTAATATACTACTTTCAGTAGTTTCGCAGTGTCACCATTCGTTTTGAATCGCGAATAGTAAAAAAGAATCGAATAATTTTAATTATCTGAATTAGATATTGCAGGCTACATATAAATAATATTATATAGTTAAACTAATGGGATTAACAATTTAAATAGATTGGTGGGATGAAATTAATGATCCATCCCGTATAGTATATCATTCGTCAGTAACAGTCAACAAACCGAACGAGTGATTCATTTACACAGAAAACCGATAATTAGAAGATATCCATAAATAACTACAAAAAAGGGATGATTTTATATGCGTTTTCAGAGGTAGTTAAAACCAAATGTGTGTAAAGAAATCGTCTCTCTCATAAATGTGAGTTTTTTTTATTTTGGTTAGGACGATAATATTAGTGTTTAAGTGATCCCACGTTACGCTAATTATTCGCTATAGCGCTATTTGTTTCGAGAACACTTTCCAGTCGGTTAGTCAATCTTTGATGACTTTTTCTAAGAGAGGATGTTTATAATTTGACCCCTCTTCTCCGTCGGTAACTGAAATTTTTCATTTTCCAACGCTTGATATAAATTGAGAACACCGTAAGAAATGATTATGGTTATTTTAGCGTGGTGTAGTGTACACTATAATTGTAAAATTGGTATGATTTTATTGCCAACTATATACCGTGATAAATGTTTACCATCTAATCCGACATTTGAAAAATAAATTTCCAGTTAAAAATAATATAAATATAAGAAATCTCGAGAAAGAATAAGAGAAATTTACTATCCAAAATCCGAAAGAAATTTTGTTCTGTTTATACAAGTCATCTGACAAACAGAAATTGAATTATACTCAATGTTTTCGCAAAAAAAAATCGTTGTGTTTTTAATTTATTTTATTGCTTGATCTTACATTAATTAGATTTAAAGGTTTTAAATTAAACTATCGAAATATATTCAGATAGACTAATACAAGTAGAATATCTTGGCTAAAAATTTTCATTTTTTTAATTATATGATAAATATTGCAAATACAGTACAGTACAGTATGTGTTTCATAAACTAATGAAAAACATTTAAAAAATAAAATATATTCTGGAAATTATGATCGATATTTCAAAATATAAGATAATCTTTAAAAAATAGGATAAACTTTTTCATTAGATACGTTAAATTTAAAACATTATAACAAATATTTTAACAAGAAAAAGATCTTAATTGACGAAACGAGCATCCTACTAATGAATTGTCGGCCGGATGAGCGCGTGGTAAAGCATTCACTTATCACCTTGGAGGTTGAGTTCAAATCCGGATCCCACATTTTTAGTTTTCAGGAAAGTCCGGGCCCGGCCATTGAACCCCGTCCTTCAACCTTCCGGTTGACCTCACCATGGGTGTTGGCCAGCCGATGTGACTCTAGAAGTGGTAGTCGCCGGGTCTAGAATATCTCAAGCGTGATACGCTTAACTCACGTAATCTAACTAATAATATGCTTATCTTACCCATTTCAACATTACTTTTAATATTTGCAAGTTTGCTATAAATAATAGGAAGTCGATAATATTATATATTAAACTTTTGATCAAAGTTCAGTCAAGCTGGCATTGGGAGCTTTATTTCTCGATAGATGCTTTATGAAGATGAACTAAAAGAATATAATATATGGTTTATACATATATATATAGTTATACGTAATAATTAATATTCCATCACTATATCCGAATCGGCATTGGCGCCACGGATCAGGAATTTTTTCCTTATGGATTGTAATATTTATTTCTGAAAGAACAGTTTTTAAAAGTGAGGTTAGTTAAGTTGTTCTGTTAAATCAGACTTTTGATCACTAGAATCTTTAAATATACATTAAGAGAAATGTATCTTGTTTCTCTGTATATCCTCTCAATCTTTTAGGGAAAAGTGCAAAATGTCAATATTATTAGTTCATTTTTAAAAATTAAAGCTAGAAATTTACTGTTCTATATTACTATATACTGTTCTAATTTACTGTATCCGGCATTGCCCAGAAATTTCTGGCACGTCATTTGTAGGCGGATGTTAGTTTCCCTGGATGTATTGTAGGGAGTAGTTTATTATTCGTATTTTTTTTCCTTTAATATTCATCATTCTGGTTACTCTACAACTTATTGAATTTTGTGATCCGAGGTGTCTAAAATTTTCGAGGATAATTATCAGAATCCTACTTCTAGTATTTGAAACGTGAAACAAAAAAATTTAATATTTTACGCGAAGTTCACGAAATTAAATAAAATTATTGTTTTATAGGAATAATTGAAGATTTCATATTATTCTATACTTTCAAACTTTTACACAAATATATTATAATAAATTATATAATTTAAAATTCAATAGTAAGTTATATACAGTTTTTCAATTTTTAAAGTTCGTTAGCTTTTAATAGACTACAGTAGCATTTCTATCGATTTAACATTTGAACTAGAATAAGATACTAGAAGAACTACAAATAAATGGGATCAAATGATTATACCAATACCAATATCGGTAAAATCATTCGATGAGCACATGTGATACTGCTGAAATCATAGTTCATAACCATAACAACAGATCGCAATATTAAAGGAAAATTTTTTTCCTTTAAATAATTCGATCCGCTTCTAATAGCTTAACATTTCGAAAATATTAATAAAAATTGATAAATTTTGTGATAAATATCCATTTCTATACACGCATATTATAAATCATTCCTTAAAGAAATCAGACTTTTTTGATCACTAGAAGTAGTAGGAAATTAGAGGTGATAACTAGTATCATTCATCTTTAAATCAAACAAGTGAATTTAATGGAACGATGGTAGTTTGAAGATTTAAACTACATATAGTGGCGTAAATATAATTAAATAGTAATCTTAAAACCATATGTCTTACTATACACGAGATCTAGAGATTTCTTTCGAATAATGGCTATGGAATTCTGTTGCCTGACAATTAAGTTTCTTCATATAAACTTAGAAAAATATAATTTTGAGAACTGAGGGAAAAATGTGTCGAGAAAAAGAAAGAGTTATTTTAACCATGACATTAGTTAAATCAGTTTGATTATTGAGCCTTAAATATTTTAAATACAATATGGAAAATTTTGCATCGTATTAAATTATTGTTTTCAAATTATTGATTAGTGCTACATTATTAATTCGTTTACCACGAATAATTTTCAAAAAAGAGGAAATATATATTAATTCAGCGCTACGACAAATCAAATAATAACAACAAGTGAATCTATAACTTCTAAAAGGAAATGCCACGAAAATATCCAAAATGGTGTTTTTATTAAATTCTAATTTTAAAAGTAATTTTATTATTCCCTCTTTATGCGTAACCAAATCCATATTGCGCATAAAGATGCTTTATAATGATTCTCTTATACATCGGTATATTAGAGAAAGATGATTCAAATAATGAAAAGAAGTCCAGTTTCTGAAATACAAAATGTTAATTTTTATTTAGAAAATGTTGTATGGTATTTCTGACTGAATGAAATTCAAGAATGTTAGTAGGATTGACTAGAAATCAATCCTATCGAAAATTCTTGTTAAAGGATCAATTTTTCTATCTTGAGAGAAAATAACACGCGCAGATGTACTACGAATGCAATACGAATGAAATTCATACACATTATTTAGATATATTAAAAAACCTGTCTTATTAAAAATCATCGATATGAGGGATCAGTATTATATATCATTTTATCATATTATTGATATCATAAGATAGAACTATTTACAGATAGTATACAATATTCGCATTATTTAGATATATTAAAAAACCTGTCTTATTAAAAATCATCGATATGAGGGATCAGTTTTATTGATATCATAAGATAGAACTATTTACAGATAGTATACAATATTCACATGAAAATGAATTGTCTCATATGTTATCAGTATAACTTAGAGGAATTGTGTTAGCCGAAGATAATCAAAATCGAGTAATTATTACAATCACGCTAATAATAATCACCCAATTTTAACGATTTTAAATTTTCAAAAAATATTGTAAAATGAAATGATGGAAAATTCTGCTGATCGATTAATCGATCTTCACTGATATGTTACGTTAAATTAATCGTTTGATGTCTTAGTCAAACAAATAATTAAATTTTCGTATAAATTTCTAACGTATTCTTTTATCCAGTCGAGTGATATATTTCAGAAACATGTCAATCATAGATTTAAAATTGCCATTCGAAACCAAAATTTATTAGGTATTTTGAAAGTTTTCGATAATTTAGCATTATTAAGAGTCGATTATAAATGCAGTCAATTAAATAAGTAATGATTGATACAGTTTTTATTATGTTTCCAAAAATCTTAAAAATATGGTTCATTCTCTTTTGGCAATAACCGATTTAATTGTAATAATAGTAATTAATTAAGTACTGTACTAACTTGACATTAATTATAAGGGGATTGATTAGATTTTTGGTTGTCACTTTTGATGCGGGGATGCAATATCTGAGAATATCATATGACTAACCCATCTCCACCACCTGCGTACACTAGATCCGCGCCGGTTAAATCGATATAATTTACGCAGATTTTCGCAGCCATAGACAAGTTTATATACTGAAAAGTTAGTGTAAAGGAAAGAAAGGAAGAGAACGATGGAGAAAATTGACTGGGCAACAGGAGAAACTAGTTATTAGAGAAGTACCTACAAAACGAAAATCTCTAGGGAAGTTTGGAGGAGAACACAGCTGATGATACCGAGCTACTGTATGGCTAGACTGCGTTTCACTTGGTTTATTGTTTACAGAAATAGAATATTCTCTCCGTCTCTGATAAAAGTGGGTAAGGAGAAGAGACCGAAAGGTTGGAGATATCGAAGCAGAAATAAAACACTGGTGGTTGAGTAGCGAAAACTTTCGAGTCGGTTGAATATTCTGTGTGAAAGGCGATACCATTGACACAGCTGGCAACCGGATAATGTTAATCTTATTTATATATCCCGAATGGTAACTATACGAAATCTCGAAGTGGAATAACTAAGAAGTATAGGTGGATGATAATACGAATGCTGCGTATGATGATTTAATTCATTCTCATTTATCATACGAAAAAATTAATTAGAGATCATTCAGAAAGATAGCCTCTCGCGGGTTTTGAACAGCAGTTTCGAAGATAATAGATGGAATGCTATACTTCCATGCAAATTCTGTGGAAAATATTTAATCGACTAACGGCTGTATCCTTTTAAGAGGCGAATTTCTTCATTCTGTACATTTAATCAAATTTATTCCATCAATCTAAATCATTAGATTTAGATTGATGAAAAATAAATCATCAATTAGATTTCATTTCATATGCAGAAATTAATTATTACAAAATAAAGTTTCTCTTCTGACAGCTTTTTTTCTGGAATAGGTAAAACGAAATGCATTCTTTATAATATCGCAGTTCTTTGTAAATAGTTGGATTTTTTCTGTAACTAGTTCATGATTGAATCATTTTCATAACTGCAATGGAATGTACGGGACTGTCAACCCATTTTTCGGCCGAAATTTTAAAGTCGAAGTCAATTTACCCATTGTAATTACTTCTACAAGTATCCCTCCTATAACACGGTACTTAGCTTCCTGAAAAACACCGTGTTGTGTGAAACCGACAATATGAGACCCGGAGCCAATACAGAAAGGAAGTTACGTTTCTGTCAACCCATTTTTCGGCCGAAATTTTAAAGTCGAAGTCAATTTACCCATTGTAATTAATTGTACAAGTATCCCTCCTATAACACGGTACTTAGCTTCCTAAAAAACACCGTGGTGTGTGAAACCGATAATATGAGACCCGGAGCCAATACAGAAAGGAAGTTACGTTCCAAAATCAATTCAAAACAAATAACTTTCTTTAGTTTCACATAAGAAACTGAATGTTTATATGAATATTAATAACATGAAACACAAAGAAAGAAAAAATATATACGTAAACCCTTAAAAAACAATACACAGTACGTAAAACAAAAGTAAAGAAAAAGTATACAGCCTATATATTATAAGATTTATAATGATGATTATATCTTCCTTACCACTTTCGCTAAAAAGACATCTTTTTCTTTTAACAGCATCAACTTCACTTTCTAAACTTTTTTCTGCATTTAAAGTTGGTGTATCTTTCGCTCTCTTTACAAAATCTGTAATCTAACCCGCTACCACCCGCTAGAAAACAATCGTTCCTGAACACATATCTAAAAAATTTATGAATAAAAAAGTTTTTCTGCTCTTTCACTTTCCTCTATCGAAGAATAAAAACTTATTTTTTATCCAAGAACCGAACGTTGGGAACACAAAATACTCGATAATCGACAATTAACTCGATTTCAAATCGAAATCGAAAATAGACTGCGTATCGTCCTTCTCACAATCAACTAGCGAAATTGCATTTATGATTAATTTTAGCTTTTTATTTATTTTAATTTTAGCTTAATTTTAGCTATTTTAATTTTATTTCCCAATGATAGCATTTTGTGTGTGTATTGTGTCCTAGTATGGATTTACAAAAATTAATGAAAATTAGAAATTCCCCGCTCATATAAATGAGCGGAAATATACTACTGTGATCTAATCTTATAATACTTTACATAACTTACATAACAGCATATTGTATAATAATAGCTTATCTTGCAAATTTATTTACTATATATTTTATTAAGCATTTAGTTCAAATGTATAGTAATTGCACGGGGAAACGTGGATGCTGCACCCCACGGGCGTCCTGTCCCGACGGCCCCAGTCCACCGGGGGGCCCCACCCCAATGGGACCCAGGCCCGTGGGACCTGGTTTCATCTCCCCAGTGGGCCCACAGCCCGTGGGAAATTGTCAGTAAGAAGCATGTACTGAGGAGGGACCATAATAAGGTCCGAAAACGTTATACGAGATTAAACTCTTTTTGTTCCTTGCTTGAAGTGCTGTTTGGACTATTGTATTAGACTCAGTTATAAAAGAATAAAACAGCTATATCTCAAATTGTACCAATCTTTAAATTTTAACCTGATAAACTTCACTAATAATTCTCTGTAATATTTGCTTTTATTAAGAAGGAAAGCTGTAGAGAAGAGAAGTAGAGTATCAAGAAGAAACAAGCTTTTGTTCCTTGCTTGAAGTGCTGTTTGGACTATTGTATTAGACTCAGTTATAAAAGAATAAAACAGCTATATCTCAAATTGTTCCAATCTTTAAATTTTAACCTGATAAACTTCACTAATAATTCTCTGTAATATTTGCTTTTATTAAGAAGGAAAGCTGTAGAGAACAGAAGTAGAGTATCAAGAAGAAACAAGCTTTTTAATTCAAAAATCAATCTTTTCATTAACTTAGAAACAAAACTGATAATGTTTTAAAACTATGATGAAAAACAATTTATCATGAACAGAAAAAATAATCGATTTTATATATTTTTTAATTTAAAAACAAATTTATGAAAAGTATATCTTTTCAAAATTGATATCCACTTTAAATTTCTTGTGATTAATATAACAAATTAATATAAAACATAGTAATAGATAAATTTTAAAAGCAAAGATGAGAGAGAAACTCACATTTTTCTAATTAGAATAAAAATATAATTTAATAAATATTATACTGTATTGTAATTGTTATTTATTGTAATGTAAATATTTTTTAACATCTTTACCATTAAAATCTTTTAAAACTGAATATATGCCAAACTTAATTTGATAAAATAGAACTTATTTCATTACTACTAACAATATAATTATACTTTATACTGAAATTGGGTTTATGTTAATTTTTTATGTTGTAATAAGTTATATTGAAATAGAATTGTAGTTCAAGATCTAATAAATTGGAAAACATAATTTTATATTTAATTTTAATTTTATATTTTCAGTTATTGTAACAATTTTTATATTTGAATTTTAAAACTCCCATAATAGTTTTAAATAACTGTATGATGCACTGGTTATACATCATATAGTTATTTCAAAAAAAACCTCTACATAATATTTATTATTTGCACTTAATTATTTATTAACAACAGAAATTAAAGTAACTATAAGATTAAAAACAGAATCCTATATTTAACAAAAAAAAAAAAATTATGTATATTAACTACAAATTATCTTATCAATTTAATTTTTTAATTAAACAATGTTAATTAATGTTGATAAAATTGTTTATCAATGTTAATACTTTTATAAACTATATTATTAATGAATAAATGATATATATTTAACAACAATGCTATGATATTAATAATTTTTCTTTGTTTCATATTATTGATAAATATCAATTATCTATTTCATTAAAATGCATTTTAATAAAATAGATAATTATATTAGAAAGCATTTTATATGATATGTTTGATTAGCCAATTTAAAATTATACAAATATTGCTAATTATATTTATTTTTTTAATGAAAAACTTTGTGCACATCTGTTAATGTGAGTAAATGAATTAAAGGATTTGATATTCTGATATTCATTAATTAAATACAAAAATAATTAATTTATATTTAATAATGAAATCTATATAGAATTTCACTATAGTCATTCATATTTTTTCATTCTTTTCTATATTTTCAAAAAATTCAGCTTCTATAGAGAACAAATGATGAATTTATTCATATTAAGACTATTGCTTTTTTCTAAATTTTTTTAATTAAAAATTACTGAACATTCTTCATAAATGTTACAAAATTTTTAAATCCAGAGAGAAATACTCTTCTCTCAATTTAATGCAATATTATACCTTCATATATGGTTTTATTTTAATTATATTGGATTAAAAATAAAATTCATCCAACCAAAGAAACAAAGTCCTCCTGAGCCAGATCTAATCATTCCTACTAGGGATGTTATATCAAATTTTCCAGTACCAGTATTAATACCGATATTGATACCAGCATTAACAAAATTATGCATTATTTACAGATTCAAATGTAAAAAAAAATTTTTTTTGAAAGTAATCTATTTTATTGCTTAAAAATTTAGTCATATTTTTGTCCTCTATAGGCAAACTTCAGTGATATAAGAAATAACTTCAAAAATCAATGATTATTTCAATTCGGTAAACTATACCCTTAATGATAACAAAGCTCTTTCAAACAAAAACAAATTATACTATAGAATACCTAATTTCAAAAAAAAAATTTTTTTTTCAGTGCATGACAAATTTTTTGTGAAAAACCTTATTCAGACAAAAAATAATTTTATAATGGTAAAAAAATATTCATTAAGCAATATATAAATATATTCATATTCTTAATTCAATATATCTGTAAATGAAAATAAAGATTTCTTTAAAAAATAAAAATCAAAACCTTACTAATACAAGAGAAATAACAGAATCTTTTAGTGAAAAGCAAACTAATCAGATTATTTTTCATTTTGAAATACAGACTTAAGAAAGCAAAGACTATTCAGTGAATTTTCAGAAAGATTTCATCTCTTTTGTGAGATACAACCTTCTGCTGAAAATATCCTTTCAGATTCTATACTTGTAGGCTTAACTGAAAGTAATGCATTATAGAGATTGTCTAGATATTCTGTTCTTTTTAATGATACTTCAAAGCTCTTAAGGAAATACAGGCATATGGGTCTACTTCTAATACCAGTATTGTCTCTTCGGTATCAATACTGATTTATATTTGATACCAGTATTCGGCCCTAATCCCTACAAATTATCATTTATCATCATACACATCATTGATTGCTAAATATACTAAGCAAACTAATCAGATTATTTTTCATTTTGAAATACAGACTTAAGAAAGCAAAGACTATTCTGTGAATTTTCAGAAAGATTTCATCTCTTTTGTGAGATACAATCTTCTGCTGAAAATGTCCTTTCAGATTCTATACTTGTAGGCTTAACTGAAAGTAATGCATTATAGAGATTGTCTAGATATTCTGTTCTTTTTAATGATACTTCAAAGCTCTTAAGGAAATACAGGCATATGGGTCTACTTCTAATACCAGTATTGTCTCTTCGGTATCAATACTGATTTATATTTGATACCAGTATTCAGCCCTAATCCCTACAAATTATCATTTATCATCATATACATCATTGATTGCTAAATATACTTATTACTATTATATTGTAATATTCATTATATTTAGAAATGCTATTTTTACAATCTTTCATGTATTTCTTTTTCATACAATTATACATTTTCAATATGTAATATTCAAATTGCAATTTAATTTATATAAAAAGGTACTTAATCAAATTTTATTATTAGGTTTGATAAAATGTAATTAGTTAAGAAATTTAATTTCAACCTAAACTCATTAGTTTAGTAACCATACAAATGGTAACTTAACAGATTGTATTTCATACAAAAACTGCTTAAACTCTTAAAACTTACTTACAGTACAGCACTATTTGCAGTTGAGTATCGATCTTGCTCACTACTTTGCAATTTAATTTATATAAAAAGGTAGTTTATCAAATTTTATTATTAGGTTTGATAAAATGTAATTAGTTAAGAAATTTAATTTCAACCTAAACTCATTAGTTTAGTAACCATACAAATGGTAACTTAACAGATTGTATTTCATACAAAAACTGCTTAAACTCTTAAAACTTACTTACAGTACAGCACTATTCGCAGTTGAGTATCAATCTTGCTCACTATTAGCAAACGTTTTTTGTTTAATCCATATACCCTCTTCAGGCTCTATAATCTGTCCTTTGAATTCTGGTTAGTAAGTGGTTCACCATACAGTTTAATGATAATGTAACCTTGGAAACTCCTTTGTTTATTTACTGTATTTTAACTAAGAACTTTATGAATTTGAAATCTTAGCTGTTAATGTTCCAGAATTCAAAGGACAGATTATAGAGCCTGAAGAGGGTATATGGATTATACCGAAAACACGTTTGCTAGTAGTGCACAAAATTGATACTCAACTGCAAATAGTGCTGTACTGTAAGTAACAGATTGTATCATATGAATGTGAGTTTTGGACTTTAAGACCTCAGCTACTACTTTTGTGTTTGAATTGTTCAGATACAAACTGTCCTGGTTAGATGACTTCAAATTTTAGCAACCCTTAGTGGCTCTGAAAAGGACTTTTTAATTTATCAACACCTCTGAAATCCATCAGCTTTCCAACTAGAGGATCCAGAAGTGATTTAAGAACCATTCTTTGAATAATTCAAATGAGGATTCTAAGCTAGGCTCTTCAATCTCTGTTCTGTACATTTTAGCAGATCTCAATGAATGTTATTGAATTGTAATAGGGCTTGAAGCAGCTATTTTCAGAATTTTTTAAATATGTGGCAAATTTATAAATGAAAAACTTTAATGAATGAAAAAATTAGAATGAACTTAATAAAATAAATAAATAAAATTGCAAATAGTGGTTACATGCCACAAGAGCTCTTCATCCACCTTCCAGTCGTCTCCCCATAGTCTCCTAAATAGATCCTGTCACTGTTTTTGTGTTCCCTTGTGCGTGCTTCTACAACTGGATCCTCCATCTTTGGTCTCTCCACCCGAGCTTCAACCGTGTTCTTTGTGGAACCGTAAACCCAGCGGATCTTCATCTACCTGAACACCTTGCTTCTCAGTGGATCTGCTCTGCACTTGACTGGATCCAGCTGATCCGGTGGACTTGGCTGTATTCCCCCACTTCTGGTCCTCCCCGTGAAGGTGAATCAATTTCTGTCGCGCTATTTACCCAACATACAATCAACTACTATATCTTGTAAATATTATTATTATTTTTATTTTTTTTTATTTTTTTTTAACCTTTCTTGTTGATGAACAACATTGTCGCGCTACTCATCCAGTGCGAAGATCACTACTGGATTTTAATTTATTTTTGTTTTAATTTTCTCTTTTTTCTGTTCATGTATTAACTGTGTAGGTATACCAGTATTGTTTTCTTCTCTCAATAATGCTTATTGCACCCGGACGCTCACGGATGCGTGAGGCGGGTAAATTTTGGTGGCGGACTGCCGCTGCTGGGACCCGGTGCTGACCACTCTGGATCCCTCTCCACTTCCATCCCCTTACCCCCAAAACCTTACTAACCACCCTGACCTCAACCCTCTAACTTTCTCTACAAACTAACAAACCAGTTTTAAACCAATGAGTCAAACTGGTCTTTCCCTCTATCCTTAAAAATAAAAAATAAAAGTAGATAATCATTCACGTAAGTATTTTCTCAATTCATATTTTGCTTCTGCTGAAAATTAACAAAAATGGACTGAACGTGTTTTGGGATCACACTCTTCAATTGTAGAAATTGAAAGGTTTTTTCGGCTGCAGGACTATTTATAACCAAACTTAGAACTAGACTCAGCAATAAAAGTGTGAATTGTCTGTGTTTCTTACGTTCATATTAAATGTCAATTCCCAAGTCAGTCTCAAAATAAACTACTGTAAAGTTAAATAAAATTTTTAACAATGTAGTCACTACTCACTAATCTGTCATGGTTTAGAAAGAAAATGTTAATTTTCTGAAAAGTAAAACTTTGAATTCGTTTCAATTTGTAATATATATATTACAAATTGAATATAATAATCGCCGGTTATTATATATAATCACCAACTATTTCGGTGATAAATTTTTTCATATATTGCGAATTTATCACATTTACCGGTGATTACGCATACTCGCCGGTTCGTAGTGGTAAATTTTATAAACTAGTTAATCAAAACTACCGGATATTATGCATAATCGCCAGTCTAAGATCGTAAATTTGATTAATAGTGCATTCTCGTCGAGTAATAAAGTATTTGGTTGCACTCATTTTCATTTATGCAATAAATTCGGCTTTCAGCGGTCATAGAAAATAAGATTTCATTCGGTTCAAGAAATCATCGCGAATGAAAGTACCAAAATTAGAGTTGACTTCCGGATAAAGATGCCTATACCGGTTAGAGGTTTTTCACTAGGAAAGCGCGTGTAAAATTACATCACATCAGCTATCATCACCGATTTTCTAAATAATATCCCGTATAAGTAACTTACCAGCATATTTTCCTGGACTAAATCTCAAAGAAGAAGTTTTCTCTTCGTTTAAAAGTAGGATGAGCTAACAAGGACCGACAGCTGGAAGTATCGATCCATCGACAAATTCGGTAAATCTCATCGTATCCTCCACCCATATCCACATCGTTTTCGACAATTTCTATATTTACAGCGGAAAATATCGGTCAAAAGCGTACGGTGGACTTCCTTTTACTCGAACACTTACATTTATAACCTGACTGTATCTCTGGTCACCAGAAGGCACGTGTATTCATTTTGTAATTAATAAAATAACAGAGGCAATGGCTCTGTTTTTCTTATTTATGAAATTTATTTTTTAAATAATTGAAACTATTTCGATAACCGGTGAAAGGTTTTCTTCTTTTTCGTGAAATGTTTTTCCACTATTAATTATCATTTTTCGAATTGACCGAATAATTGTCTAATTATTTGAAAAATTCTCTCGATATTTTGAAATGTTATTGGTGAAGAAAACATTTTATTAATTACTGAAACGTTTAAGTTAATCGATGCCAAACCCTGTAATAATATAATGGAGATATTCGAGAAAATAAAACGAATGACCGATAACGATAAAATCTTCCGAAAAAATAATTGATGAATATTGGTAAAAAAGGGAATTTTCTAAATACTGTATAGAATTACGGATTCGAGATAACATTTAATGCCAATAAAACGAATGACCGATAACGATAAAATCTTCCGAAAAAATAATTGATGAATATTGGGAAAAAAGGGAATTTTCTAAATACTGTATAGAATTACAGATTCGAGATAACATTTAATGCTCTCTCCATAGTCTAGTTATAGAATAATAGAAATTACCCGTTCATACGCGGAAATATAATCATGTGATTTAATCTAATAATATTGTATATAACGATAAAAAACACCGAATTCGTGTAGGGAATCCATCGATGAGGCATCCATTATTATGTTACAGCGCCATCTGCGAATTCTGTCTTTTTAGAGAAATTACAATTTCAATGTAATTCCTATTCTTTAATTTTTAAATTATTAATAACAACAAATAATTTGCTGTCGTAGACATTCAAAAATTAGACCTTTCAAAGATACCCTATTTATAGAAATCGGTACAGTAGTTAAATCGAAAAAGGGACACACCCAGCCAGCCAGCCATGTTTGACTATTAATATATACTAGAAATTCCCCGCTCATATAAATGAGCGGAAATATACTATTGTGATCTAATCTTATAATACTTTATATAACAGCATATTGTATAATAATAGCTTATTTTGCAAATTTATTTACTACAGTATATATTTTATTAAGCATTAGCTCACGTGTAGTAATTGCACGGGGCCCGTGGAGATTGCACCCCACGGGCGCCGTGCCCCCGACGGCCCCACTCCACGGTTGGGCCCGCGGTGGGCCCCCAGGCCCGTGGGACCCGGTTTTATCTTTCCGGTGGGCCCACAGCCCGTGGGGATACGAAACCCCCACGGGGGCCCCGTGAGGTGGCGCTGCACCCACCAAGGATCAAGAGGCCCCGTCGGGTGGGGGCCCACCCGGGGGCCCCGTGAGGTGGCGCTGCACCCACCAAGGATCAAGAGGCCCCGTCGGGTGGGGGTCCACCCCAACGGGCCCGATTTCATCTCCCCGGTCGGCTGCACCCAGTTTCATCTCCCCACGGGCACCGGGGTCCCTGTGGGGTGGGGCTGCACCTCCGTGAAATTCCTGTGATTTCAGATTTATGTTTAAGAATAACAGTTTGAAAAATCATGCCAAAGTAAATCAATAAAAATATAGAATTAAAAAAAAAAAACTCGCATTATATCGAAACAGCATTAAGCGGAGTAACAGTTTGAAAAATCATGCCAAAGTGAATCAATAAAAATATAGAATTAAAAAAAAAACTCGCATTATATCGAAACAGCATTAAGCGGGATCTTACTGTATTTGGGACTTCCATGCTTTCAAATTTATTTAAAATGGTTCATCCATCTTAACTATATATTAGAAACTTTGATATCTGTTAACGTTAAACTTTGTTTTTTTAGGCTATGAGATATTTTACCCCATATAATTTAAAATATTTTAAAATAAAATAATAAAATTACATAATTAATATATGTCATTTTTATATATTCATATATAATTTTATTTATTTTTTTAATATTAAATTGTACTATAATTTATTATTAAGATATCTATGAAAGAGTGATGACTGTTCTATATCACATGACCAGTAAGTACTACATGACAAATATGATGCAAAAATCACATGCTATGTCATTTTTCTCTATGGCACATGATATTTATCATTTTGCTATTGAAAAAATAACTGACATTATCCATGCTGAAAAAGAATCCATTCAATATTATCAAAGTATGAAATGTAGACAAATAAAACTGAAATTCCCTTCCGTGAATCAATGCATAAAGTGTTCATTGATTTAGTATAAATATTTTTATAAATTATTTTTTATTTTCATGGAAGTAGGATCAAACATTCACCAAAGAATCTATATAGTAAACTAACACATTGAAAGAATATTTCAATGTTAAAATTTTACAGTTACATAACTCAATTGCTCTTGTAGATTGTAAATATATATTGCTGAATCCATGTAACAAAGAAAACAATACTAAAAATATTGGTATTGTTCTATAGTGATGGGAATAATAGAGAGGAGGCCAAAATGTTCTTACTCTCACCATATTGTGTGTCTAATTGTAAACAATTATAGGTTACGCTCTTACTAATACACATTTTTTTGTTTTGACAGGTTCTGTTTAACTGGAGTTAGAAGCATGGTAGAAGGTGTCATGCTGAATAAAAGTGATATTGAACTATTATATGGTTCTTTCAAACAATCCACAAAGACATGTCAAATGTATATGGTGAGGAATGTCCATCATACAAGACTGTGAAACGATGGAGATGGCACTTTTTTCTTTCTTTCTATATGCCATATAAACTCAATTATAAACAAAAACAGCACTAAGCAGGAACACCAATCATATATGTAAACAAAAGATATGGTGTGATTAGTATATGAATTTTTGGAACTGATAATTATCATTGTTAGTGTGTAATATATAGTTTATGCTTTTTGTTTGAATTTTAATCTATTATTATGTTAGCTTAGGGTATGACATTATTAAAATGTATATTTTATCATTCTTGAAATGTATAATATCAGTTTAGGGCATATGTACTTAAATTTGTTTATTTATTGTTACTATAGTAACCACATGTTGGAACTCTAAATGGAACGTGTACATTTGTAATGTTTGAATGTAGCTGAGGAGGATTTTTAATAAATCAAATTTCTATTATATTTGCAGTTGATCTTTTGTTTACATATATGATTGGAGTTCCTGCCTTAGTGTTTTTTTAATTGATTGAGATGAGAATTCAAATATGATTGCACCAGCTTACAGAATGACCCAAGAGAAGGCCATCCAAGAAGGTTTTGTTGTTGGGTTTTGGGACAGCAAAGGTATCATATTGACAGATTAGTTACAAAAAGAGTCAACAATAATAGGGGCACACTATAGGAATTTGCTACAAAAGTTGTGACAGTATCAAGGAAAAAAGATATGGTGTGCTGTCAAAAGGTGTGTTGTTGTTAGCTTACAATACTACTGCACACCAAGTTGCAAAAACAATCACTTTTCTGCACAGATATAGCTATAAAACCTTGCCCCATCTCATATATTCTCCTCACCTGACACCTTCAAACTTCTTGTTTGAAAATATGAAAAAACATTTATGGGAAGAAGTTTCTTTGATGAGAAGATCATTACTGCTGTGGAGAGCTGGTTTGCCTCCAAATTTGCTGACTTCTAGAAAGATGGGATTAAACAATTGTTCCACAAATGTAAGAAGTTTATAGCCTTAGGAGGGTGGATATGTAGAGAAGGAAGAGTTTAGAGGACCAAATTTCAGATCTCTTAACATGTCTGCATCATGACGAATAAAAACTTTTTGCTATATTAGCAAAAAGTTTTTATTCGTCATGATATCGTTATAGCTATATTAATTATGTTTTAACCATAATAATAGGCCCATCGATTCTTACAACGTAAGTAGACATTCTGAGAGTTTGTAGATTGTAAAACTATTTATATATTGAGACTATACTTGTTTTGGAAATGCATTTTAGATGCATTCCTATTTTCATTGGTTCTAAATGAATGCAGGCTTAAGTATAGATGTGGTATTTATAATAGAAACAATTTAGATCTCACATGTCAGTTTTGCATGCATAAACTAAATCTTTCATGTATCTCCATACATGAAAATCATTTCAGAATATATTTGGTATCACCTAAGATCATAACTAGATAATTGTTTAAAATCATATATTCATAAATATTTTTAGCCAGAGTGACTTTGGAAATTATTCCTTTAAATTATGACAAAATCTTGATCAAATTTAAATTGAGGAAAACCTAAGATCATAACTAGATAATTGTTTAAAATCATATATTCATAAATATTTTTAGCCAGAATGACTTTGGAAATTATTCCTTTAAATTATGACAAAATCTTGACACACTTCTGTATATAAAAATTTAAATTGAGGAAAATATAGAGTAATTAAAACTGAAAAGAAGCAAATAATATAATATCAAATGTATTTTGAGGCACTAATAGTAAAAGAAGATCTAAAATTAAAATCCTTTTTGCTTTAATAAATATGAAAAATTCTTAATTTACACATATTGATCATTCAGTGAAAAAATATGCACATCAGAGCATACCTTATATACCATTATATCAGTGATGGCAAACCTTTTTGAGAGTGTGCATCAAAATTGGCTAAATTTTTATAAAACTACCCTTCACTTACCAATCCAAATTTTATTTTAATTAAAAGTAATATATCTCTTCCAAGTTTTATATGCTCAAAAAATTTTCCAGTATGCCACTTTAGACATCACAAATGTTTGTCATCTCTGCCCTATACAATACTAGTGTGTCATAAAAACAATAAAAATTATTATTATAATTATGTTAAAAAATAAGATTAGATTAGTTATAATTAAGTTGTGACATCATAGTTTATCTGATGGGAGCCAATTTTAGAGCCAGCATAGGCTGGGACACCCATAATGGAATCAACTGGAAGATTGATGGTATAATGGATATTTCCTACGAAGAATGAGATTCATTAGACTAGGCCTGGATCATACTGAAAAACTAGAGGTAGGGACCCCGTTATGTACTGATCATAAGAGTTTTAAGCAGTTATTAGAAGAATTTTGGTTTTATAATGGATATTTCCTATGAAGAATGAGATTCATTATACTAGGCCTGGATCATACTGAAAAACTAGAGGTAGGGACCCTCAGATTTGAACTTGTATCCTCAAAGATGGTAAGCATCTTCTTTAACATGCAACTGTCCAACTAACTTTAAAGAATGCATTTTATGTGCATATGCTTTAACCCGTTGACATCTGCAAGATTTTTTAAAATAAACTTAATATGCAAAAAATTAACATTGTAAATTCTTGCTTAATTTTCATAAAAATTTTTTGAAATTTTTACAATTTAATACATGTTTTATTCTCATTCTAATGGTGTAAAATTTTTTTCAAATTTTTTCAAAGAAATGAAATCTTCATGATTTTTTGATAATGGCAAACCTTATGAATAAAATAAGCTATAAATGAAGAAAATCAAACCATATTTTAAAAATTATTGACAAAAATGAAGTGTTATGCAAATTTTCATTAAGTTACATCATATAATTAGTCAAAAAGTTACATAAATTTATTAAAAAATTGCCATTTTTTTAAATAAAATATATTTATTGATATGTTTTTCCTTTATTTTAATAATTTTTATTTTAATTTTTTTATAAATTTTCGAATTTATATCTAAAAACCCAACATATATAAAAATTGTCAACTTTTTCCTTTATTTTAATAATTTTTATTTTAATTTTTTTATAAATTTTCGAATTTATATTTAAAAACCCAACATATATAAAAATTGTCAACTCTCGTACATAAACAGTTATAACATTTTCTACTTTACTTTAATTGGCCTGCAGATGCTTCATTGACATACTACATTCAATACCATATGCAATGCAGTAAAGTAAGCTTGACCACGATTTCCCACAAAACAATAAAAGTGCCACACTCCTTTAAATTGCTTGAGGGTGTTTATATTAGGATTTTCTTGTATTTTACTTAATTATCAGCAAAAATAAAATAATAAATGAACAAATATTACACAACATTATTTTAACAGAATTAACCAAAGTTTTTGTACTATCAGCAATATTTTTTCAGTTTTATGAATTTTATATCTCACCATACGAAAATTTCATGTTTCACTTAAAATTTCAAAAATAAACTTATTCCAAAATCAAAATAAGATTACTAAAATATAATAGAGTAGAAAGCAGAATTAATAAGATTCGATGAAAAATAATCCAAATTCTACTAATACAATACATTCAAATTTTCTATCTTTAAAATATAATTTAAAAACAAATTTTGGCAATCAAAAAATTTAGGACCCATCAAAAGCAAACATTTTCACCCAATAAACACAAAAAAACTGTTCCGCAATAGCTGCATTGAGTAAATCAGGTTGAAGGTTGAATTTTTGTAATTTTTTTATTACTTTTTATTTCACTTCCATGGCATGTATACATATCACTGGACTCAATGGGTTAAAGAATAAGTTTATAAAAATATATGCACCTATGATAAATAGTGTAATTAGAGAAAAAAAGCTGTAAACCATGTAGTAACACAACATATTTTCACGAATTTTCTTGTACCTCCACATTATAACTATCTGTTTTGATCAATAGATTTTTTTTTGTAAGTCAGGAAATCCTACCTAAGTACAGATCTATTACGTATATCAGGGATTAGGTGTATATGAAAAATTTTCTAATGATCTCACCTGGACCTATTTTTTTATGTATTGATTCCTGGCAAGCAATACACTTTTTCATTCTTACACAACAATCTTCACAAGTAACAGTATGACCACATGGATCAAATGTAATGCTTGCAATCATTTCACAACATATTAAACAGTCACTTTCTGTCTGATTAGATTCTGCTGCAGAAGAGCCAGGATCACCATTTTCCCTTGCAATGGAATGGGCTTGAGCACTTTGAAGAAAATGAAATTTATTAATTTATTATTTAAAATGATATTTGTTATTAATTTAAAAGGCAAACCTGTTCAAAGATGAATAATATAATAATAATTCTTTTAATTTATGATGATCAGAAAGAAGCTCTACAGGAGTTTTTCCTTTATGATTTTTATGAGTGTGATTACCACCTTCTTGAGCAATAAAACATGCAATGGCAAATCCATTACATTTCTCTAATCCTTGACCATTTAAATGTTCAACAATCTACAAATTATAAATTAAATCAATATGAAATTAGATTTTATTAAAATTATTTTCCTGATATCTTACCCCACTAATTGTTTGTGCATCTTTAATATCCACTTCTGACTTCTGTTTCATTAAAGCTAAATGCATTCCTGTGTCTCCATCTTCATTCTCAGCATTTATATTGGCTCCAAATCCTACCAACAATTCAATAAGAGAACAATGCCCTTGGCTTACTGCTAATAATAAAGGTGTTTGTTTTCTATTATTCCTGATATCCACTTCACATTGTCCCTGGAAAAAAAAAAATAATGTGAATTAAAATGGTCTTAAAACTTGTATAATTTCTTTAATCAATCATATCTTGATACCTGGGTTAACAAAGTTTCAGCTACTTGATAGTGACCATTTAGAGCTGCCAAATGAAGGGCAGCAAATCCATCATCTTTTTTTACATCAACAATCTGCCTTGTTTTTGCTAATAATCTTTCTGTAGCACTATTATAAAATATTAATTTCAGTTAAATATTTTAAACAAAAATTTAAAAAAAGTTATTTATCAATTTCTATTTGTGTAGCACTATTATAAAATATTAATTTCAGTTAAATATTTTAAACAAAAATTTAAAAAAAATTATCAATTTCTATTTAATTACATAAAAACTTACAAATTATTTCCTTTCAAAGCTGCATGATGAAGAACATTAAAGCCTCTCTTGTTTTTCAAAGAAAAATCTATTTCTGGCACATTAATTAATAAGTCTATTATTTCTACATTTTCTTTTCCAATGGCATCATGAAGTGCTGAATCACCATATGAATCCTACAAAAATATATTTTAGAAAACAATAATTATACAAAGTAGAATACAGTCTTAATATAAATAAATTCTAATGAAATTAATAATGAAGACCTTTAGTATTTTGTCAGATAAGAGAATATATTGGGTTGTCTACAATAATTATACAAAGTAGAATACAGTCTTAATATAAATAAATTCTAATGAAATTAATATTGAAGACCTTTAGTATTTTGTCAGATAAGAGAATGTATTGGGTTGTCTGGAAAGTTCATGCGTTTTTTTTTTTAGTTGTTAATTGGTGGCGCTAGAGTACTAAAAACGTGCAAGTTATTATTTAGTTTAGTTGTGACCTTGAAAGATGACACTGTAACCATCATAAAAATTTATGTTTTGTCAGAATAAAGACAACAAACTGTTAGTTTCGTTTTCACCATGAGTGTCGATAGAATACATTTGCGCCATGTAATGTTATACGAGTTTAAAAAAGTGCTTTCTGCAGTTGATGCAACAAAAAACATACGTGAAGTTTATGGAAATGATGCATTATCTGTACGTACCTGTCAAAAGTGGTTTAAAAAATTTTGAGAAGGAAATTTAAGCCTGGAAGATGAGCCACGTTCAGGACGACCTTCGGTCGTCAATGACACGGACATTTCCATATAGCTTGCAAGTAATCCTCGATTAACAAGGGAGCTTGCTGAGATACTTAATGTATCCAAAACAACCATCGATGACCACCTAAAATCAATGGGATGGATCAGCAAGTATGATGTTTGGGTTCCCCATGAACTTTCTGAAAAAAAAAAATTGCATGGATAGAGTTGCAGTGTGAGTTTCTTTGCTGGGCCGTCTTAAGTTTGAGCCGTTTTTAGAATGAACTGTGACTGAAGACGAAAAATAGATCCTATATGACAATGTGGAGAGAAAAAAACACTGGTCTAAACCAAATTTGCCTGCATTTCCAACACCAAAGCCAAACATTCACCAACAAAAGGTCATGCTCAGTGTTTGGTGGGATTTTAAAGGCATAATTTTTTTACAAACTGTTAAAAAACAAGGAAACTATCAATGCAGACAAATATTATAGTCAACTGGACAATTTAAGAAAGGCAATTGTGGAAAAACGACCAGCACTAGCGAACAGAAAAGGTGTTATTTTCCACCACGATAACACTAGGCTGCACGTAGCGATGATGACGCAAAAATAAAATTATCTTTAAATTTGAAAATTTTGTTTTATTTGCTTATTAAAAAAAACGCACAAACTTTTCGGACAACCCAATAGAATCTTTTATCATTTATTTATTATAAATAAAATTTTTAAAGAATACAAAAATATATATTGGATTCTTCTATATATATTTTAATAATTAATTTGAAATATTTGCAGAAAATATATGACAGTGATATAATTAATATATTAATCAGTAAATACATCCATCTATCCAAAATAAAACTACAAAATAAATAAAGAAACCTAAATAAGATATTTAAGAAGTGAATTAGATATGCCAGTGAAAGAATTTTTATTCCTCAAGCATTCATATGATTAAAGTTGTATAAACTAAACAAACAGAACTGTATAAATTAAAACAAACTACCATAATAATAATATAAAATAAATATGACTTCTGCAATAAATTAAATTTAAACAATCTTTTTTGTAAGGATTATTTATAATGATGAGCTTATGTTTCTATCTAAGACAAAATAAATGTGGGTTTCCGGCCAGAAAAAGAAAATTACAGGCTTTAGGTCTAAAAACGGTCCACAAACAATGCGCGGATAAGGATGACGAATGAGGCAACTCGAAACACTGAGACGGAGAACAACATTGAAAATAAATTCAATAGCTTCTTTATTATTAATTAAATGCAAATAAACAGAGATTCAAATTTTACAGCAGTCGTTTCCCGACAAAATAAAGAGAGGTTCCTGAAGTTGTTTAGCTGTATCTCTTGATCATAGACAGTAGCACAAAACAGTCTTTAGTCTCTTAAAATACCCGTCTTTAGTACAAATAATATGCACAATTAACACTTGTTGAAGAGGGCTTCAATTTTCTTCTGTGACAAAGGAAAGGCTTATCGACTTCCTTAACAGTTTCCCAAAAGTTAAAGAATACAAAAATATATATTGGATTCTTCTATATATATTTTAATAATTAATTTGAAATATTTGCAGAAAATATATGACAGTGATATAATTAATATATTAATCAGTAAATACATCCATCTATCCAAAATAAAACTACAAAATAAATAAAGAAACCTAAATAAGATATTTAAGAAGTGAATTAGATATGCCAGTGAAAGAATTTTTATTCCTCAAGCATTCATATGATTAAAGTTGTATAAACTAAACAAACAGAGCTGTATAAATTAAAACAAACTACCATAATAATAATATAAAATAAATATGACTTCTGCAATAAATTAAATTTAAACAATCTTTTTTGTAAGGATTATTTATAATGATGAGCTTATGTTTCTATCTAAGACAAAATAAATGTGGGTTTCCGGCCAGAAAAAGAAAATTACGGGCTTTAGGTCTAAAAACGGTCCACAAACAATGCGCGGATAAGGATGACGAATGAGGCAACTCGAAACACTGAGACGGAGAACAACATTGAAAATAAATTCAATAGCTTCTTTATTATTAATTAAATGCAAATAAACAGAGATTCAAATTTTACAGCAGTCGTTTCCCGACAAAATAAAGAGAGGTTCCTGAAGTTGTTTAGCTGTATCTCTTGATCATAGACAGTAGCACAAAACAGTCTTTAGTCTCTTAAAATATCTGTCTTTAGTACAAATAATATGCACAATTAACACTTGTTGAAGAAGGCTTCAATTTTCTTCCGTGACAAAGGAAAGGCTTATCGACTTCCTTAACAGTTTCCCAAAAATATTCATGACTTCAATTTAGTGGAGGACGGAGAACAGAATGGTAATCCAAACAAGACTTCGAACCAAAAGCTTGACAAAATGAAGGCCCGGCAAAAGCCTCAACCTCCTCTGTTTCCACTCTTTTATACGTCTGACCCCTTTCTCACTTTTCCCGGGGACAATTCTATCTTACATAACTTCCAGATGGCTCAGGTATCAAATCTTTGACTTTGCATTGACACCTGAATAAACCATCTAGAATTTATTACCTCGAAAATAACAATAATGATATCTATTACATTCTGTTTTTAATAATTGCATCATTAAATTCTTCGTCTCCGACAAGATAGGGGGTTTCCAATCCCCACATAAATAATAACCAGTATTTGAGAAGAAGATTCAATTGTTATAACAGAGTATGAATACGATAGAATACCTTTATGAGCAAATTGTTTACACCTTATTCATTCTTATAATTTCTTTGTTTAAGAAGTTGTAATTATGATTTTCTTCTAGAAAAATTTACAACAGAATTTCAATAATTCTACAAGCCTGATAGACCATTATAAGTTCAATTTTTTTATCTTTAGATTCAAATGTTAGTTCCCTATATGGTGCTTTATTTATTTGTAATATTTTAATCATTTATTTAAAATATCATCTCCCAAAATAAATGAGACTGTATATGCAATTTGTAAAATATATAATTCTTGTTGCATTATATATCTACATTTAATTTCTGAGAATTTAATATATTCACTAGTCATAGCACTCTCAAAATCCCAATGATGAGAATTCTACTGTAATTAAAATAGCTTATATGAATTCCGCATCTTTTCTTTTATGCTTTAGATGCAACATGATGTCATAATATAACATAGAGCAGATATCAGCTTCCAACTATATTGAGCATTTCTCAATATTTAAATTTATGGGGAACTTAATATTTGGCTAACTAATCATTCAATTTGTTCCCTAATCACAGATTCAAATACTAGTCCTAACAGCATTTTTATGAACAGGAATCAGTTTATTTGCTATAAAACTATTTTTCATTAACCTTCACAAATTCCTGCATTTATTCTAAATTATTGAAAATAATGTAAGATTTAAGCACTTTATGCAGTTGGTTATTAAAAATTCTTTATTTGGAGTACTTTTGGTTATTAACTATCCTCAGCGAAAAATACAAGAATTAGAATCATAAACATTTGAATTGTATACACTTGCTACAAGTTCCAGAAATTTTTAAAAATTTTAAATGAAGTGAAATACATGCATAAAAATAATAACAAAATTAAGGAAAACAAAATATTTTAAGGACTGAACTAAGAAACTATAAAAAAAAATCAGAGTAATGTACATTATTACTTTAATCCAATTTTATTTTATATTTTCTTAATTCAATCCTTAAAATATTTTTAGTTTACTACACCACACCATACAATTAAAATTTTATACTCATTTGTTTATATTTAATTATAAACTGCTCTGGCAATTTAATTTTATTCCTTCTGAAATTTTTATTATAGTTATTGTGGACATCTGCTATTATTAAATGAATTTTCATCATATATTTTTCAATATTTTAATTAATATGCAAATTTAACAGGGGACTGATATATTAATTAATATTAGCATTTTTTGCATTTAACTAACAATAATTTCGAAAAAGTCATTCATAATCTCATTTTTACTAGGACTGTATTTGATTGTACAATTTTATTTAATATTTTGCAAATATATATACATATTTTTTATTTTTATTTCATATTTTTTTATAATTATTTTTGCATCATATATAAAGAAAAATATAAAGTTTTAAAACTATGTCCAACATGTCTCATTTCCAACAATACAGCAAAAATTCCATCTATGTA
>AYEL01076071.1:0-26723 GCA_000484575.1 Olivierus martensii | reverse complement strand
GATATGTGGTTCCCAAGACAGACGTTTATCGATAATACAACCCAAATACTTAAATTCATTGACATAATTTAAAACAGTTCCATTAAGCCTAATAGTTGGGTACGTAATTTTCTGCTTCCTCGAAATCAACATGAGATTAGTCTTCCTGTGTAGCATTATAAACAATAGTTTTAGTCACAATTTCATTATGCACATGGTAACATGCATAATGCCATTTTTTTTCTCTTCATTAGTAGCTTTATTATGTTTTACCATATTGTGACCATTAGAGCCAGAAAGAGATGCTTGTACAGGTTTTACTGAGGGAGAAACTCCAAAGAATAAGACAGTTTTAGCTGATAGCACTTCATCAAATGGAGTAAGCATGGGATTTTTTTTGGGACATACTATATAGAAATATATGTCAAAAAGTTCTTGTTTTGCATTTCCTCTATTAACTTAATACAGTAATTTTTAGACACCATCTACTGTGTAACTACAAGAACTAAGTGTACACAATATGCATATATGTATTTTTAAATTCTCACATTTTTACAAAATTTTCTATTTTATAAGAAGTCTAAATTTAATTTTTGCAATAAAAGTTCTTAATCTTAATAATTATATAAAAATTATGTTTATTGGAATCTGTTTTATTTATTTAATTAAATTCACAGTTATAATTAAAACTTGTATTTATTTTAGTCTCAAGTTGATCTATCTGGATTGAGTTTATTGATATCACAAGCAAAAGTTAATGTTGGTGAGAAGCAAAAACAGGTAAATAGATTCTTTTTAATTTAAGAATCTTATTATCTAAAATCATTAGTAAAATATTTAGCATATACAGTCATATATAAGTCAGGAATTTTAAAAAAAAGAAAAATGAAGAAGGATATTCATATATTCAGATCAATAATACTTTTTAAGGAAAAAAAATTCCTAACCTACTAATTATGATATTGATCATTCAGGATATGTGACATGGCAACAGCAACTAAATCATGGTCTTAGTGGAAGGAATGAACAAATATCTAAGAGTATCAAATAACTGAAAGCAAAATTCAATATTGTTATAACATTGAATTAGTAAATAAATATGTAATGAATAAAGTAATATATATGTGATCATTCGTATTCTAGAAATACATCTACTTTATTTTCATTTCCATATTTGTATGTTCTGAGAGATATTGTAGATCTGTTTTAAAATGAATAATAAAAATAGTGTGAGACCCGGGATGGTGTTGACAGGCGTTAGTCTAAAATACGGTGTGAGACCTCGAATAAGGACGGGTATGAGGGTTCAGCAAGTGAGTCGGAGATCACATTCAACAAGAACAACTTCCTTTAATTAACCGAGAGATTTCCATTACAATATAGAATGATGCTTAACGTCAATTGAGAGAGAGATACCTGTTTTTGATTATAAGTCCTATGATGGCAAGATTAGGATCCGGAGTCTGTTGAACAAGCGTAGTTATGAAGTCGAAACCAATTGAGAACTTTAGTTTGTAATTTACCAGTCTTTAGTTCTTAGCACACACAGACAATACACACAAGGAAGGTTGAAGAATAGGAGATCAGGACTTGTGATTTATATCAAATTAAATATGGTAAAGATGATTATATGGACCAGGTGACTGTATCCCGAATATAGACTTTGAACGGAACAGTGGATGAATCGAAGAGGTTCAGAAGATAGTCCAAGAAGTCTGGAGATTGTGGAACAAGCCTTGATTGAGGCTGGTGTCTGCTCTTAAATAGGGTGATAATAATTTTGACCTTTTCTCTCACCTTTCTTCCAGGGAGAGACAGGATGTTTTTGATTTAGAAACTTCGACATGCAGATGTCAGTTTCCTCCTTATTGATCTGACACCTGCACGTAAACATAGCTTGCAATTTATTATTATCAGGGGTGAAAGTCCATAGAATGGTTGAAATACAACATGGTGTAGTTGATGCATTTCGTCATATTTATTTTAACAATATCCCGCTTGTCTCTCTCCCATATTTTTTTCTGCATCTCTCGTTTCTCTTGTTTTATCTTACATGTGGCCGGGGAGAACCGAGATGGAGAGTGACAAAGTACAAAAGTCCCACGCTCAATCTCTCACAATAGGAAAAAAAACAAATGTTCAAATTGATTTAAAGCAAGCAATTTAACAATTGTTAATATACAGAAGAAAATAATAATTTTATTATTGTTCATAATTTCTGTCACAATACAAAGGAAGTTCAGGAATAGAGGAAAAATAAATTAACATTAGAACATAAATAAAACTCTGATAATGAAACAGAATTTAATAGTTTTTAAATGGTAAGTAATATTTATATATAGCAGTGGTTTCCAAACTTTGTTACTATGCCTCCCCTAAAGCATAATCTAATCTTGGTGCCCTTATTTCATTATTTCATAATAATAATACAGACATATGTTTCATTGCAAAACTTTATTAATACAAAAAAAAGAAAAAATAAACATAATTGGCAATCATATTGAATTGTATTAACTTAATTGATGATCATTTTTAAATTAATTTTTTTTAATGCAATGGTTGTGCTTGTTTACTAGCAGAAGATTATTAAAAAATACAAGTTTTAAATCACTTACGGTTATTATCTGTAAGCAATCGCACTAAAAACAATAAAAAAACATAATTTAATACCGCTGAAATACTACTGTTGATATTTTCACTACGAGTGGCATAATTGGCAATAATAACAAATAGTAGTTGATGCAGTGCCCTCTTGCTGACGTTTGAATTTGACATTATTATTTTTATTGGTTATTGTTGCTAATAGTTCTGGTGGCCATTTTATAACTTGCAAGTGTGTCATCTATTATATAGCATATAACTTATATTACAAAAAATTACATTTCTGTCAAACTTTTCATGGCTGCCCTTGCACTAATGTGCACCTCCCAATTTGGTAATTGCTGATATATAGTATATACTCATATTTAAATTGACTCTCCACCTGACTTCAGAGTTTAAAAATCAATAAACTTGAAACATATACCTATATAAACCAATCCCCAACTTGAAGTATTAGAATAATACGATATTCTTTGAAATAAATAGATAATTTTTTTAATCATTTTTTAAAATATCCAAAATCCAATTCACTGTTGGAAAAAAACAACAAAACACAACATTGAAACATGATTTCTGGATTTCAACAAAAATATTTAACATATTTTAAATGATAAAAATCAGAATCAAATACAATGGAAATTTTGCTGCAGCTGACAGGAATGAAAGTCAACCAGTGCACAAGCAATTATCTGAAGTGCAAATCTGATGTCTGAAATCAGCTATAAAGTAATCATTGCACAATTTTTAAATGTTCAAAACTATCTGAAACTGCACAAATTGTTGATCAGAAACATCAGAGAGCACTATATTTCCATTTAATATCAACTGATGATACATGTATTAGTGGCAGCAATGTTTACTCTCTGAAAACATCTATTTACACATTCCAGATCTTATTTGTGAAATGCCTATTAAATTAATATTATTGAATTTATTTAAATGTGAACATTTACATGCATTCACATATTTTTAATAATATAATCATGAAGAAATAAAAATGGTGCATAAAAATATTATGATATACTTGATGATAACATATTGACACACCATTCCAATTGTAAACCAGAAGTGATTATGACATATAATACAACACCAAACATTAACTACTTATAGAAAAATATGTTAATAAAAAGGTTCCTAATAAAGTTCAATGAGATTGCACTAAACACAAATCAAAAAATAATAATACTCAAAAGCCTTTTAGCAGTCAAAACATTTTATTCAGAAACGTTTTCAATGTACTTGTTATCTTCCTCAGCTGTCCTGTTGTAGCAGCTGAGGAAGATGCCAAGTGTGTTGAAAACGTTCGTGAATAAAATCTTTTATCTGCTAAAGGGCTTTTGAGTATTATTAAAAAGGTTCTTTTATGTACAAATGATAATATGTTCTTTTTATTATGTAATCATAATATGTTCTTTTTAATAAACAGAAACTAGTAATCAAAAAGGCATATAATCCATTCATGTTAAAAATATGCACTCTAACATCACACATTATTATGTAATTCAAACAAAACATCCCTTACATTAGCATTTACAAGAGCATAAATGCAATGTAGCTGACTAAGCATATAAAATTGCCAAAAGCAATTTTACTGCTACCCATGATGCAAAAGTTCTATTAGAAAATATTGAAATCATTGAAAATGATCTGTATAGTATATTATAAATTTTAAAGAAAAATGGTATATTTTTAATAAGAGCCAAAAAACAACCTGAAATAAACAACATATAGGTTAAGTTCATTAAGTTCTGCATGGAAATATACTCTGTTGCAGAAAAAACCCTAATAAATAGAGCAAGAACTACAAAACTTTGCATACAAATGATTAAAATTTCATTGACAATGAATGAACAGGGCATTTCAAGAGTGATGAGAAGGGTAGAATCTGGGACTAATATGAGAAGCACCATTCATAAGTATGAATATATTGACTGTTTGGCAGCTTCATTATGTTAAAAGTCTAAGAAGATGCTTCTATGATATATCTATTAGCAGTGCTCAAAATAATTTCGAAAATCTAGTAGCCAAAAAATAATTCTGATCGCCAACCCCCTCTCTTTCCCTCCAAAAAACAAAAAACACTTGCATAAATCTACCAGCAAATACATATCTATTAGCAGTGCTCAAAATAATTTCGAAAATCTAGTAGCCAAAAAAAAATTCTGATCGCCAACCCCCTCTCTTTCCCTCCAAAAAACAAAAAAACACTTGCATAAATCTACCAGCAAATACGTTTTTCACAACACATTCGGGGAAGTACCATGTGTTATGCAAGTTGTGCATTTCACAATGACCACGTCGAAAGTATCACATCACATATACTGTACATTCAAACATTAATTTCAGGCAGCGAAATAAATACCCATCATTTCAATAAACAGCTACTAGACCATTTGCTAAAATATTTCAGAAGTTCACAAAATTCTCCACAACCACACGTAATCAGCACGAAAAACTCAAATGGCAAACAATCTTCTTCCTTCTTCTTCCTTTATCTTTCCGAAAATTCTTGAAATCAATTGAAGCACAAACGTAGAACAGATTAAAAATTAATTTATTTAGAAAACGTTTCGATTATTCGATAACTTTCCGAAAATTACCTGTGTTAATAAGTGACAATCAAAATGCACCTTGCAAATCTCACTGGGGTATGAGAGTATTAAAAATCCCAATGGAATTTCGACCCCCTTTTATCTTACCCTCTAATTAAAGGTTCCTGAGTTCATTGGTGAAGGTCCCATGAGGGGCAAAAGCCCCGTTCTCAAGTTATGGGGCTCCAAAGTTGGTTTCAAAACCACATTTCTTTACAATTTTCTGCAAAACTTTTATAGATAATCAGATATTTTAAACGAATTTAGACGTATCTTATCATTCCAAATTGAATGCAATTAATTTAAATAAGCTATGACTTATCTTTACGAAGTTACGTAATTTTTTCGCTTATAATGATATATCCGTTCTGAAGCTTGGCAGAATTCTCGAATATTTAAATTTTTTATTGTTTGTATGTAAAACATCCTATTAATTATATTACATTTGTTCAATAATAATAAATCAAATATAGAACTTTGAAAATCATCTTTGTCGGTTAGTCGAGGATAAATACGAACAGTATATAACCTTCGTTAAACTTCAAGTAAAATGTATATAAAATGCCAAATCATTAAAAGTATTATCAAAGTGGATTTTATTTTTTCTTAATAAGATTTCTGGATTTAAATTATTTCAGCTTTATTTTAATCAAATAACAGAATACAGTACTCCACAAGTAAAAGCAGTTTTCTTTCAAACAAATCTGAAGTCCACACAACACATGTTTATTTTTCACATTTCATTGGTTCATCATGTCTTAATTAATGTATTGTCTAATTAACATCTAGGATCTTTTCTTTATCTGCATAGAATAGCCCAAAGTTTTACGATGATATGATTGAGTTTTAAACAATGATATAAATCGATGGTTTTAATAAGAAAGTCTGCAAGGTCTCTGCCAAATCTCCTGATGACATCAGAACTGGTTGAGCTATATGATTGGTCAATCACCAAATGAGGCAACCTTTATTTTCAATCAACTTTTGTTTTTCACCCATCAGCTATTACCATTTACGTAAAACGAATTATTTAGCCCACAGATTAGATATATAAATCTAATCTGTGGGTTTAGCCCTCTTAAAGTGGCTTTCTCTTTTGTGAACTAGAGGCACTACAGAATTTTTCTCGTCAGAGTCGGACTATACAGAAAAAAACATGAAAATAAATTGTGGGGAGTATTAATCAAGCATTTCCAAGGTTATCTCATCACACTTGCCAGCTGCAATTTCTTAGTCGCCAATGGCAAGCTGGCGACCATTATTTCGAGCCCTGTCTATTAGTAATATGAGAACTGAATGAATTAGAGAAGAGCAGCATCATAAGTCTACAACAAACCTGTGTCATTTTTTATGCAACAAAGCATATATTTCATCCTTCACTTAATGCAGTTATTTGAATTTTTTATGAATTCTTTTTTACCACATTTTTAGAAATTTTATGTAATTTTGTTACTTCATGCATTTTAACATTATTTGGTATTTATTTACACATCATATAATTTTTAAATTTAATATTCTTCAAATATTCTATAGTTCGTATGCTATCCTATTCATTAAAGATAGATGAAAGTTTAAAACTACTATGTATATTATAATAAGATTAAAATATATATTTTATATGGTTCTTTGAAGCAGTTTACTTTATTAAATATGGGTCACCCAGCCATTACTATAGAATGTGCTACTAGGTAAAGTGGATGCAATAGGACACAACTTTATATATTTTCAATCATATTTTTGCAATATCCAATATTTAAATACCTACAAAAAAATTTATTTACAACCATATACAGTCATACCTCACTTATGTTGTTAATTTGTTCCAAGACTTGTGACATAAGTCGAAAAATGACAAAGACCCACTATAAATAACCCCTTAACATTGTTAATAAATATTTTTAAGCTTCTAAATAATTCTATAAGTTTCAATAACCAGCTCATACCCCAATTGGATGAATGGTCAAGGTGCTCTTGAATGCAGCATAGAAAGTTGAACAAGAGTGAACTTCGATGTAAAGATGCAGTGTCTAGCCTTATAACAAATGTAACATCAGCATCAATACACAGACATATTTACATCGTATTTTATGCCTGTTAGACCCAGTCTATAGTAAACTTTTATTTTTCCTATTAACAAAAAACTGGCATAAAGTCGAAAACGATATAAATCAAAATGACTTAAGTCGAGATATGACTGTATATCCAGATATTTAAAAAATTAAAAGAATTGGTAAAATAATGATCTTTATTTATAACAATCTAGAAAACTACTGCTTAACTTAAATACTTAAGAGTAAACAAAAACTAGCACTGTCTGCAGTAAAGTAAAACTTTATTTAGTAAATTCCTGCAGAATTTACTAAATAATAATCTTTGTTAGAAATAAATATGATGATTCATGCAGTTGGCATGACGGGAATGCAGCAAAACTGAGCCAGTAAATCTTATAATCTTGCAAAAAATTTTCAATTTTTGACTACCCCACGAATAAATCAATTCCCCTTTTTCAGATTTTTTTTTAATTTCTTGGCTTATACACAAGTATATATAATAAATATTAAATTGTTTTTATGTTAAATACAAGCAATTTATAAGCAATTCATTAATTAATATCACTCTGGGTTCTGCTCTTCACTTAATTATATGCCCATTTTTGCACTTGCAAGGAGAGATTCAGACATTCAGGCCACCGACTTTTTTTAAATTGCCCATACTTGTAGTAGTCTCCTAGGACAATATAATGTGCGAGCAATAAAATGCACAACTCAAGCATTGTCGAGAAAATCACATGAGAATTTTCGTATATATTCTAGAATTTAATTATGTTTCGAGTGTCCCTGTGGTGCAGTGGTTGAAGACTTGCTTTTATAATTTCATGCTCGCTGGTTCAATTCTTAACTTTGACAAACTTTTTTATTTTTAATTATTTATTTTATTATTATTATTTTTCTCTTACATTGTTTTATACAAATACAGTTATTTATATTTTTTTATTTGTTTTAAATATTTTATATATGTTTATATTAACAATGGTTTATACGAGGGGCAGTCAAAAATTTCCTGGAATTTCATTGTAACTATTTATTACCACAATATATAGGTACACATTTACTTAATCGCCTTCAAAATAGGCTCCTTCAGAACACACACACTTGTTCCACCGCTTCTTCCATTGCTGGAAACAACGATGAAAGTCCTGTTTTGGTATCTTCCAAAGTTCAGCCGTCGCGTTGGTTTTGATGTCTTCTACAGTGGCAAAATGGTTACCTTTGAGGCCCTTTTTGATCTTGGGGAAGAGCCAGAAATCCACTGGTGCTAAATCCAGTGGGTAGAGGAGTGGAATGTTCGTTTCTGCGAGCCATGTCCGCACAACAAGCGATGTGTGGGAGGGAGCATTGTTGGGATGCAGTGTCCATCCTCCTTGCCATTTCGCAGGACATTTCCTTCGAATTGCCTCCCTCAGTCGTTTCAAAACCTGCACGTAGAAAGGGCCGTTAACAGTTTGTCCAGCTGGTACAAATTCATGGTGCACCACACCTTCGTTGTCAAAAAACGCAATGAGCAACATTTTTGTTTTGGATTTGACATGACATGCTTTCTTTGGTCAAGGAGAGGACGTTGTGTGCCATTCTGATGACTGCATTTTTTGCTCTAGGTCGTATACGTATACCCAGGTCTCATCACCAGTAACAATTGTCTCAAGAAATGCTGGGTCCTCTGTGCTTTTTTCAAAACATTCGGCCGCAGTCAACAAATGAGTTTCCATTTGATCCGGATTCAGCATCCGTGGGACAAACTTTGCACTGACACGTTTCATCTTGAAATCATCTGACAGGACTGTGTGAATGGATCCATGAGAGATCCGCAATTCTTATGGCAACTCGTTGATGGTCAATCTTCGGTCTAATCTGATTAACTATTTCACTTGCTCGACCATTTCTTCATTTCTGGAGGTTGATGGTCTTCCACTGTGGTGCTTGTCTTCCAGCAATTCCTGTCCATCCCAAAATCTTGAAAACCACTCATAAATGGCTGTTTTCTTTAAAGCAGCTTCCCCGTAAACTGTTTGTAAGGCTAACAAAGTCTCTGCAGCAGATTGGGGAAATCTGCACATGAATTTGATATTCACCCTTTGCTCGAATTGGTAAGGCTAACAAAGTCTCTGCAGCAGATTTCCCCAATCTGCACATGAATTTGATATTCACCCTTTGCTCGAACTGTGACATCGTGCCAACAGATCACTACACACTCTTACCTGTAAATAAACAAAAAACATTATGCAAATTATTTCAGAGTAATCAAGAATAATTAGTTAAATCAGAGTAATTAATTCAGACTAATACAAGGGGCAGCAAAACAGTTACAATGAAATTCCGGGAATTTTTGACTGCCCATCGTATATATATTTTTTGTCAACAGATGACGCCACTCTCTATTTTGTAAAAATACTAACTTTCTGACTGCAATGAGTGTGGTGCATTTGAAAATTACTTCTCTCAGCAATTGTAACAAATAAAAACTATTCCAAATGACTTTCTTCGATAAAGTTTTTAATAATCACTGAATGTAATAAAAACCAAACAATTTTTATCAAAATCAGTTCCACGAGGTTGAAATTAATTCACAATTAATGATTGGCCAGTTAAGAAGCCAAAGATGTATGACTTAATTTCATTCGAAACAAAAATAATATTAGTGAATTTAGCTAAAAATCATCCCACTTGGAGTCTGTGCACTCTCCAGAAAACAGGTTCTCGTAAATTATTAAAAACAGATGATTTGAAGAGATAAGAAAAAATATCAAAATTGCAGGAACATTTGCCAATAAATATGCCATTATCAATAATTACTATCAGGGGCGGACTGGCCATAAGGGCATTTTGGCAAATGCCAGAAGGGCCAGTGCTATCGTAACAATATGGGCCAGCAGCCAACAAACTGATTTTTTTGTGTCATGCACCACACTTTCAATATAATGTATGTTTCAAATTTATCAATATTTTAATATTTGCACACAAATAAAGACTTGTACTTTAGATAATTAAGTAATTATTTTTATTTTGTCGTTAAAATTTGTTTTGTAAAAATACTATGTATTTAATTTATTTAATATATATTACAGATATATCGTCTCAAGGACTTAAGATATAAAAAAAATAAAGACAGGAGTATTTCAAAAAATTAAATAATTTATTTTTTTGAAATACTCCTGTCTTTATTTTTTTTCTATATCTTACAGCAAAATGTTCTTGTGACAATATATTCATGTGGCAAATTGTTCTGATACCAAGTCTAATTAGTGGGCTGCTAACCGATAGATGGGCTGCTGTCAGGATAATCCAGAACTGAAAATATGTTCCAATTCGCCCCTGATTACTATTATAAATTAGTACTGTATTAATAGTTAATTATTACAAGTTAGTATTCTTATAGAATGGAAAGTGGCATCATCTGTTGACAAAAAAATTTATGTATATATCAATATATACATAAATTATTTAAAACAAATAAAAAATATAAATAATTGTATTTAAATAAAACAATGTAAGAAAAAATTAATAAAAATAAAATAAATAAATAAAACTAAAGTAATTAATAACAAGAATTGAACTAATGATCACACAATTACAAAAGTAAAACAATAACTACTACACTACTAGGCCATCTTTTTGACTTTCAAATTCTAGTATATGTGAATTCAACATGAAACTTCTCGCTCGATTTTCTCGACAATGCTTGAATTGTGCCCTTTATTGTTTGCACATTATATTGTCCTAGTGGACTACTACAAGTGTGCACGATTTAAAAAAATCGGTGACCTGAATGTCTGAATCTCCCCTTGTTAGTGTGAATGCATTAGAATTTGTTGTGTCTAGTATCAGAAATTCTGATAAAACATCACATTTTGCTTGACAGTTTAATTATTAAAAATTAGATCCTGCCCAAACCTCATAATATAATATTTATTGAAATGTATATTTGCATTAAAGAAATCTTATATATCTAATATATACCAGTATTTTTGTGAAGAATTTCCCATCATTTCAGATTCTCATTGAAGTATTATTTGTATTATAGTTTAAAAGAATAAACTAATATGTATAAAAGAATTTTCAGTTTTCACTACAGCTGAGAGAGAGAAAGCTCGCCAACTCATAACAATCAGTAAAAATTAGTGTGGTAAAATAATTTATTTAAACATCTTGATGCCCATTCAAATTACAAAAGAAATTTCAAGTAGATTTTTTTACAATCAAATTACAAAGTGATTCTAAATTATTATTAGGGTTTACATGGCCTATAATTTTCAAACTGGAAACAATAAAATAAAACTGTTTACAGAATATGAAAGTATAACACAAAAAATTTTATTACCTATAGAATCAATACTGCAGAAAGCTAAGCTATGTCAATGTGTGCACCTTTTGTAGCATATAAGATTTCAGAGTGGAAATCAATTTTTCTCTAAGTGTTTTTCAGCATCTGTGGTGAAACTGTTTTTATTGCAGCAACAATTCTTGTCAATTGTTGAGGGAGATCACAGGAATCTTGTAAATAATGTCCTTCATGCATCCCACAGGAAAAATTAAGTGATATAATATTGAGTGAATGCAGAGGCCACAGAATCAGTCTAGCACTCAGGAAAATACGTCAAGAAATTCTTGGACAATAAGAGCCCAACATGGCAATATACCATCTTGCTGGAATATTACATTTGGCTGATGATCTTGCAACTGGAATAGCAAATAAACTGTAGTAAGTCCAGATAGATCACTGTGTTTTGCAAAGAAAAGGGCTCCAAATCTTCCAAATCCGACAAATCATACCAGACATTCATATCTGGATTTATACTAAAGCACACACATTGCTTTCTCTTGCTTAATATAATGTCATTGCATTGCAATGACATCATATTAAGCAATGTGCAATGTGAATGTGTGTGCTTTAGCATCACATTAAGCAATGTGCAATATGTGTACTTTACATATAGCTACAGACATCATATTAGCTACCAGATACCAATGTGGTCAGTACAATATTGTCAAATAAAACTTTTTGAGTTACACTTTTATATTCTGTTAATAGTTTTATTGTTGTTGTTTCTATTTTGAAAATTATTGGCCATGAAAATCCCAACAATAATTTAAAATCACCCTGAATATTGCATAGGATGCGGTAAAAACTCAAAAATATTGAGTATGAATGAATTTTACTATAAAATTCTCAAATTAATCTTAAAAGACAAGCAAGAAATTTAAATTCCTATTCTGTATCTAATGCACTTCATCCTGGTGGAATATTATTTGCATATAATGAAATATCAATAAATTGATAGAAATGAATTTTTTTGAAAATGCCTTAGCTGCTCAAATCATGGATAGCTAAATGAAAAGTATTTGACTATAATGTAAAATTTTGTTTAATAGGGTTCTTCCCCAAAGAAATATCACCATCGAACATCATCTCCATTAAGAAATCCTCCAAAAAGTGCAGGACATCAAGATTCTTCAGGGCTTCCTACTAAGTCTTCTGGTAAAAGTTTCATTTTGTTTTTACTTACTATTGGAATTATTAGGTGGTAAAACTGGAAAAAATTTTATATACAATTCTTTTTTCATGTTTTATTATCATCAGATATATATTATAATATAAAATTGTTTTTTATTAAATAATTATATTGCCTGACAATTTTTAAGAATAATCATTCCATATTGTTTGCTTATCTATCAATCTTAATTTATTTTTTCTGTTCTTAATTACTTTTCATATCCAAAAAATGTAGAAAGATATATATTATTTACTATGATGATGATAAATTATTTTTCTAAATTAAAAATGTTATAAATAATTATATCAGTATTTATATATAATTATATGAGTAAGGTTATAGCCACTTATTATTATTATTAATTACATAGTGATGATTTATAAAGACACATAAGACTCTAAACAGGAAGCTTTTTGAGCTGCTTACAATAGTAAAGTACTTTGGTATTGTAAGCAGTTAAAGTTAAGCCCACAGTAGGGTCAAAAATGTTTCTGAAATTAAAGTTTCTTGTTTAGACCTTTGTCTCTCCCTATTTTTTAGTTTAGTATTTTTTTAGGATGTTTGAATTTTTTGATAAGTCATTTATGATGTTTCTGGAAAATTTTTTTCCTTTTGCTAATAAAGGCTAAGTACAATTTAGTCTAAGGATTGCCATCAATATAATTAAAGGCTGGATCTGATAGGAAAATAAAATTCTTTTGGCAAATTTAAAGTTTGTGTTTATCTCTTTGAAACAAAATTGCCATGATGTTATTTAGTAAATCAATTTTTATGTATGATATGGCGTAGCCAGAAAAGTATTATTCATTTAAACTCCCACATGTTTGAGGATTCAAGCCTCTAAAAATATAGTTTGCATAAATTTTTATATGTGCAAAGTTTAAGAAACTTTAAGAAATAGTGAACCATGTTCTAGGATTGAGTACAATAATATTTATGTAAGTTTTAATACAAAAAAATTTTCAAAATTTTTATCTGTAACTTTTATGCTATACATGATGTTCAGAAAGTAACTGTGCACTTTATACTTATTAACTAATATATATATATGAGTGTTCAGAAAATAATTACTATATATGAGCATTATGAGCATTAATTGCTTTCTGAACACCTTATACTTATTTGCTAATTTAAGAGTCACTAATTCAGTATAAAACTGGCAAATTCTTATATCTATTTTATTTTATAAAATTAAATATAATAAAGTAATTAGATAGTGAAACATTTTGACTTTAAACCTCCAGTATACAACACAAGTTGAATACATTCTATTCTTAAATATAACCATTTAAAAGTTTATGTGATTTATAAGTTTTTTAAATTATTAAATACATCAAAGTTACTACACTAAATACAATAAAATCTATACTAGCTTATAGGACCTTAAATAAAATTAAAGTGCAGAAGCGCTTTCGGGCTGGACTGCCCTTCGTCAGCTGCACAGAGAAAGTGAACGTTAGAAGGAGAACCTGACAGAAGACGGGATAACAGTGAAAACAAGAGTAAATCATAATTTAAACCCCTTGACCGAAGACGGGACATCTGTGACTACACTAAAGAAATATTAATATTTAATAGCTATATAAATTTTAATAAATATACATTTAGCATAATCAATTTAATATATAAAGTCTTTTAGCAGTTACTGTATTTGTCATATACCATAGCCATGCCATGAAAATTGTAGCTATCATTAATTATTTAACCTATTTTTATTCTTTTTATTATCTGGGATTGAATCAGCATTGTAATTTGGAACCTCGCGCTCTCATGCATAAGTTACAATTATAGTATATCACTTTGATTTTGCCTTACTCTGAGTTCTTGAATCCTGTGGTTTATTGATAATGCCAAGTGTAGCTATTGCAAGTGCTTCATTATGTTTCTCAAAGACAATTAAATTAGTTTCAGTTTCTTCATACAGTAAGCAAGCTATCCAGTTTTCAATGGTATGTTTATATCCTTCATTGAAATTGATGAAAGCCAAACATATCTAAAGTTTTTGTACTTTGGTAGCAATGATCTCAGAAATATTGCTATTTTTTTCTCTGGTCTCTTAATTTGTGAGCTATATTTTTTACTTTAGCAATATGTTGTGCTATTGAGTATTCCAAATCTATTTTATATTGTTAATATCTTTATGAACCAGCATTTTGTTTGTTTCAGATTTTTGACAGTTTATAGAATCCAGTTTCTTGAGTATTTAAGTTAAAAACTCAGCTTTTAATCGATATTATTTGCAATGTTCATTGTGAAAGTTAATGTTAATATTGTGATAGCGTCATATCTTTTTTATTCATCAAGTTTCAAAGATTAACATAAGAACAGGATGAAAGATAGATGGGGATAGGATTGCCAACATTGAGTTGATACTGACCCAAAGAAATATTATTTCAAATAATTTTCACACAAAAAAAAGTCGAGAGGATGAAATACATTAATATATATTAATAATTTTATAACAACCATGATAAAAAAAATCTTTTTTGTAAATAAGAAAAATAAAAAATTCTTATGATAAATTACAATATTTATAAAACAAAACAAAACAAATAAAAATTTATTTGTTCCATAACATAATATACTTTCATACATAAAAATCAACTAATAAACTCTATTTAAATATTACAACATAAACATGTATTTAGAATATGAAGTAATAGTAACTAATGTTTATAAAAAAATACTAACTTTTTAACCATGAGTATAATTTTTAGTGAATCTGAATAATTTTATTTGAAACCCGAAGCCCAAAGAATGATTGCAAAACTTGAAATCTTCAGTCAAAATGGCATTGTTGGCAACCCTAGATGGGGAACAGAATTTGTTATTTTTGTTTCATTCTCTTTATCCAGGATAGTATGTATAGACATTCAAATTTTTAATGAATTCCAACAATTGTCTTATGAGAGACTAAAAAGCAAACACCAACAATATCTAAAGTGAATAGCTAGTTATTAATTCTTCCTCTTCTGAATAATTGAGATGACCTAAAATACATACAGATTTTTTTTTTATTCATAAATCTAGTTATTATATTTTTTCATATATTCTAATGTAGTCTAACTATAGGAATATCTACAAATCAAATATCTGAGGCCAAATTGACCTCTAGTGTGATAATTTAGAATTAAAGTATAATTTTTCAATAATTATTTTAAGAGATGCATCCAGAAAATAAGAAATAATTGCACATAGGGCCACACAACACTATATTGGCACTTCCTTGTCAAATGAAGTTGTTATCTATGTATCTAGTGGAACATGTGTGATGAAGTAGCATTCTGCAAAAGTTGCTTATTTTGCTGTGTTCTTTTAAAATGGACATAAAAATTCTTATCACTGCTCACACTTCATAGGTGGCAGGATTTTTTATTTTAACAAAAAATATTAGTGCAGCCAAAATTTATAGACAAATTGTTGAAGTTTATAGTGAAAATATAAGGAAATGTGAGGAAATGGTATTGGTTATTCAAGACAGATAGGACCAATGTGCATGATGAAGAATGAAATGGACTCAGGTCTTTGGTGACAAATGATTTTATAAACAGGTGAATTCAGCAATTCAGAAAAACAGGCAATTCATAATTTCTGAATTGCACAACCAGTTTACACTAGTGTCACAATCTCTAATGCACAAAATCGTAAGGGAACACTTCCATTACCAAAAAAAATTTGACAGAGGATGCCAAAAATGTTGTTGTTGATGGATGCCCAAAGGAGCAATGCATGGCAGCTGCCTTAACATTTCTGGAGTATTATCACAAGATGACTATGAATTCCTCAAACACATCATCACTGGTGATAAAACATGGATTGCCCACATCACACCTGAAAGCATCAGCAGTCTTTATCGTGACATAATACAGGATCTCCAAAACTGAGAAAGTTCAAAAACTGTGACCATAATTTGCCATAATGAAAGGTATTGGTTTTGGTGGATATTGATTGGGAAAACTATTAATGTAAAAATTGCCCTGTCAAATCTTTATGAGGAAATGCTAGGCAATTCAGAATTGACAACATGAGTTACTGTTTGCTGGACTGTTGTAATCTCTTACCCAACAATGTTTGGCTACACACCATCACCTATACATATGCATTATTCAAACAGTTTGGGTGGGAAATTTTTGATAATCCTCCATACACCTGGGGCCTTATTCTCGAGTTATTTGTGTTGTACACGAACTCACATCCGTCTACTCCCTCGTGTGTTTTCAATTCACACGATTGTTATTCTGGAATTCAAACTGTTACACGAACTCGACTTGTGAGATAGATACGTCATTCTCGTTTGGCGTGGTAGATTGAGAAGCATCTGGGATAGAGATTATTCACTATTGTCCAATCAAATGTTGGGTAACAAATAGTAAACTTCCACATGGATTTGAAGTCGAATAAATGCTATGGAAGGAACTAAAAAGTTACAGAAGAACAAAAAAATATTTTAGTTTTTTTTTTATAGAAAATAATGAAAATTACACACAGGAAAGATAAATAAGTCCTTTGATAGCCAAAACAATCGCCGAAAATGATCCTCATGAAGATCAAAAGAATCTAATCTGGGTTGAAATATTCGCTGCCGCCTTAAACAATGTCTTTCTTCTGTTTCCAATGCTTCGATTAAATGTAGCATAACATAATGGTCCGTTATTTTATCTTGTGCGTAGCGATCTCACATGCTCTACGAATGGGAGTTGACCACGCAAATTTCGAGAGTTGAAACTCCAGAATACCAATTCTGTCTAAACATGGGAATTGGTGTCACGTGATACTGCCAACACGAATAACTCAAGAATAAGGCCCCTGACCTTCCTCTTAGTAATTATTACTGGTACTTATTTCTCCACTTTGAAAGATTTTTGGGCAGCCAGATTCTAGTGTGTGATGAAGAGCAACACCATACAGATGATGGTGCCATAACCTTGATTTATGAGGCATATCCAAAAAATAAGAACTGGTGATGTAAAAAGTTTACAAAACATTAAACATATTGAAACAGTAACTGCTTATACTTATCAATAGTTTAACTGTGAGAATCTGAAGAAATTAAGCACTTAGCAGCAGTTAAAAATAACTTTATTCAAACTGCTACCAAGTGCTTAATTTCTTCGGATTCTCACAGTTAAAACATTAAACATATACAAAATGATACCCAATGATGATGATTCTTATAAAACTATTATTCTATAATATATAGTTGTCATATTTATTGAGGCACTTATCATACTGTGATACCAGTTTTTTTAGAGTAAAGAGGAAAAACCAAGCACTAAGCAGAATTTCTTAGTGCTTGGTTTTTCCTCTTTACTCTGATTAGTTGCAGAATGTCTATGGCTTTAGTAACCAGTTTTTTTATTTTTTCATTGAAGAAACTCACTGCCAATCTCTTTAGCCACTCCTGCAATGTTAAGTGACTGAAGAACTTGACAGTGCAATGTACAGTGGCTATATTTCTGCAATGGAAAGTCAAGGCAATTTTCCTGAAAAAACCGTTGATTTAAAGTAATTTGAACTGTAACTTTTTAATAATTATCACACTAGGTGTCATTTTGGCTTTGGATATGTGATTTCTCTTATGTATAATATGAATTTACCATATAAATAATTGATTCTCGTTATTCACAGTAGTTATGTTCTGTAAATTCTTCGTGAATACTGAACCATTGTGCCTATGGGAAATATAGAGTTAGGTTCCTGCGAACCTTTCTTCCCAACATTTTCATCCTTGCTTTATCTGTGTTTTTCTGTTTAAAGACACTTTAGATAATGTGTATTACAGTACTTACAAATAATTAGGAATATAAAACTATAATTAATACACTTCATGCAGTTGTGAAAATTCTCAAAAAGAAATTATACTTTTATTCACTAGTTAGCATTTTTATACTATCGTACCCTCTTCAGGCTACACACATTTGAAATAATTTTTTAAAAATTATTTCAAATGTGTGTTCTATTAGCCAGATTCTAAAATTCTGCTTTCTGGATTTTCCTTTTTCACACATCAAACTCAAATTGATAAGCAATGTTTACATAGTGACATTTATGATGCAGCTGATTTTGCACATACTGAAGATTGCAGAAATAATTTGCATATTTTATTCTTACTCAGCATTGCACTATGTAATATACATTAATTTCGTGCATATCCAGTTACTTTAAAAAAAAAATGGTGTCAATTTTTTATTTATTCTTTAATTTATGAAAACCAGTTATGCATGTATGTATGCACTATTATGAAAAATAAGCTTTTTCTATAAAGTCTTTCTTGAATTTTAAATTTAAATGTAAAGAATATAATATAATTAAAAATTATTTTTATCCTTAATCAGTAACATCAAGTACTACACAGAAGTCTTGTCATGAGCATTGCCATAGACACCATTCCCCTGTTTCTAAATTTCGGCATATTAGAACAGCTCAATATTCCAGTGGCAGTGCTGATTCATCTATTTCATCTCCAACATCAGAGAACAGTGCTTCAAGTATACCTTCACATAGTAGAGGACAATGGATGTCTGGAAGAAAATTGTCACCTAGATCAAGACATGGAGACTCTTATACAGGTAACTTCTCTAATAATACCTCTAATTTTTATTTAGCTCTAACTGTATACTTTAACCTTGGTTTTCAAGATTAAAGCATTTCGTGAAAATGCTTATAAATCGGATTCTCATAAATTGAAGTCTAAATTGCCGTTAATATTCATTAAAAAAATTATAATGCATTCCTGAATCAAAAAATGGTAACTATTTTTCGTGAAATATATTCAAATATCACGCACTATGCAAAAATAAAACCTTTGTTTCTTAAAGGAACGTTTTTGACCATTCCCCACTGGTCTTTTTCGGCTAATGTCAACCCCTATATAGAGAGCCGGGAGATTTCTCCAGGTTTTTTTACATAGGTCAGAAAACATGGGTGGTCAGTGACACAAGCTAAATTATTGCCCTTAACAAGATTAAGTATCTGTTTTATTGGAAATATTCATGACATTGACTGTGGAAATATATTTCCACAGTCAATGTCATGTTTTCTTTTTTCATTTTTTTCAGTTTGTGACATTATTTAAAGATAAGTAAATACTGATACAGTAAAAAAACTATTTTACAGTAAACAGTGTACTGAACTTAAAAATTAGTCTGATTATAATGCCTGCACAATGAATGAATAGAAACTGAAAATTTGTTTATGTCAGTTTTTCTTTCTCACACATCAACAAGTTGTAACATGAAAATTTCACATAGGTGGCACAGCAGTTCGCAGAGTGTCGGACTACAGAGACTGTACTGTATTAAGGATCTAATAAAAATATTACCTGTAATTAAAAAATTGGAAAATTAGTAGTTTGTTTAATATTTAACTAAACTATAAAATTTAATTGTAATTAAAATATCTGAGTTTGTATTTTTTTATTAACATTAGTTTTTTACGATATTTCTTTTAATTAATTAATTTATTTATTTATTTAGCATGTAATTGACTTATTGTATTAATTATATTTTTATTTTTTCAAGAGTTTGTATTTTTTTATTAACATTAGTTTTTTACGATATTTCTTTTAATTAATTAATTAATTTATTTATTTAGCATGTAATTGACTTATTGAATTGGTATAACACAATAAAAATCTGGCCCAACTTCAGTAATCTTTGGAAGTTGGGCCAGATTTTTATTGTATTAATTATATTTTTATTTTTTCATTTTATTTTTAGTTTTATTTTTTTGGTTGTAAGACGACTGGCAGTCTAGGATGCTTTTACGGCTTTTACTTAAATGTATTATAATGTTTGTATGGAAATTGTTATTGTAAGAGACTGTCAATTTCTAAAAGCTGTTGTAATGGTTTAAATTGTAGATTGTTTTAAGGAGAAAGGTGATAGGACGGGAAAACGTCCTATTACTGGGAGCATTAAGGTTGTCATGGCAACGCTATAGTAGTAGCGTTCTGTGGTCTGCTGATGTTTTATGAGCCTGAAGAAATGTGAGACACATCGAAAACATTTGCGTGAATTTTAACTATTAAATGTAGTTTTTTTTGGCCTTACTTCTAGTAGTGCTGTGTTTTTTTATTGAGTTTAGAAATTAATGTTTTTTCAATTGCCATTCTTATTAAACTTTATTAGATAAAAAAATTCAATGTTCAACAATAGGTCAGTCAGATTAAAAAAATAAGATAATTTCATTTTGTTCATATTTTCAATTAGATGACAACTTACTACAAACAATGCATTTAATTTCTAATAAATAATATGCACCAAAAGCTGTGAGGAAATTAACTCTGACCTGTCCTGCTTTATTTTATTATGCACTTTTATTATTTATCGTTATTATCTAACATATATTTTATTTTAAGAGTTGACTTATTTTCACATTCTCCGTCGTAATAGTTAGCAATCACATGTTATGGAATTGGAAACCGTCCTTTGGAAGAGCTGTCCAGACTAATGATGTCATCTCATCTAACTAATTTTACCACTGAGCTGATATGAGAATGTAAGAATGATCTGTATTGATGTTTTGCTCACTATACAAATTAATTGTAAAGAGGATGACATGAATGAATAACTCTGTAAGCAAATAATTTAAACTTGTTACGTGTATTTATGTAAATGAAGCAACATGGGATTGTAAATCACCTAGTATAAAAACGGACGCAACCAACGACACAATGAGGTGTTGTATCAACGTAAGGTTGGCTAAGTGACATTGAAATTCTTGTAAAGGTCTACGATTGCTTGAAGTTTGTATCGGTGGTGGAGGTAATAGATTTAAGTAGCATTTAAGATTTATTTCTTGTGAATAGTTGATCGTTGATATTAGATTTGAATTAAACAAGTTTTGTTGTTTAATTGATTGTTGCTTTATTATAGTTCCAATAAAGCATTTATTAATACTTTTGTAAGTGTTTTGAGTTTAATAAATTTATATTTTTTATTATTTAACTTGTCTTGAGAATTTCTTCAATTTATTAGCATAAGCTACTCTCAAGTAATAAGAAAGAAGAGAGATTCTACGAATGATAAGAAATGTACAATTTAGATGGAAGTTGCTATTGTGTGAAATCACAAACAGAATGTTAATCATATAATTGGATTATCTCAACATTTTTTTCTTTGATTTATTGAGTTAATAATTTATATAGTATAGTGTATAATAAAAAATTAATGTTAAGTGAACCGGACAATGATTGATTATTTTCTGTGATGCATATTTTAGGCTAGCAGTTTTGCTAGCCTAATTGCATCACAGAAAATTGCAAGTAGATTGACAATTATTTAACAATTATGTGATAAAACACTCAAGAATAGCAATTACTCAGAGTAGCAAGAAGCAACAAATAACAGCAGTATCAATTGTGGAAATCAAATACCTGACTATACATTATGCAATGAAGGAAATACTTTAAAATACAATTTCTTAATAGAAATCTGAGCAAGAGAATTTACTTCATCACTGCAAATTTTATTTACTAATAATCAAGGCATAATATCATTAGCAAAAAAATCAGATAACAATCAAAAATAAATAAGCACTTTAATTTGAGACATTGCTTTCTTTGAGAAAAACTGAAGCAAAACAACTGGTTTTTAATTACTTATTAACAACAAATAATCTGGCAGATATTCTAAGTAAAGCACTAAGTGGCAAAAAGACAAAAATTCATTTATCAAAATTAGGGCTTAATGAAGCAAATCTAGAACACAATGGAAAATGGAAAAATATGGATGGACTAGTGGAAGTAATAGAAATATTATTATAATTATTATATTAATAATTAATTAAGCCTAACCGCTGATAGATAGCACTGATATCAACAAAGTATGATTTCATTATTATTGTTTACATTCTTTCCTTGTAAAAACTTTTTTATATGTAATTCTTTCTAGACAAATACATAATAAACTCTCATCTTTGTTAAACCAGTTCTGTCTATTAATTTTTAGTATTTACTCATAATATCAACAATCACTGAAAGAAATATGAAATGAAGTCAATTCTTCAGTAAGTGTACAACCAGAATGGGACATTAATGATGATGCTTTAAACAAATGATATTTTCAGTATCACTAAAGTGAAAGCCAATGGAACAAATATTTACTTTGAAGTGAATAGAACCAGTGTTGGACAGTCAAAAATAACATCATTGAAGAAAGATTGTTTCAGTTGATGAAGCATATTTTTATTTATTGTTTGTAAAAGGTATCAGAATTGGGAGATGATATTGTTATAAATATAAAAATAATGAGGATATATATCAAGCATAAATATATTTCTTAAATTTATATAAATTTATTTCACAGATTTCATTAGAAACAAATACTTAAGTGAACTCAGTTGCATATTTATTGAATAATATCCTTTACAACATATACAAGTGTCTTCATCAGTTAATTAATCAATAAATGACTTCATGGCACAATCAATTTCATCTAACCTAAAGCTTAAATATATTAATATATACAAGTCAAGTATCTCTAATCAGAAATATTCTGAAATCTATAACTTTACTTTTACTGCAGGAAACTCCTTTGGAATAGGATTATGATTTACTATTTGTGCCATAAAAGACTATTCAATAGTGCTTGGAGCAGTTTCATGATTTGGTTTACTGTTAAATATTGCAGTTAACCAAATCATGACACTGCAGTGAGAAGTGTCTGTGACCACGTATTTTCTATTGTATTGTTTATATATCATTAAAAATGTCGAAAGGGTCTGGTAGTGAATTTTTTTCATGTTTTCAATTTCACCTTGTCATGTATTCCAAAATCTGTAATCAAAAATTCCAAATATAATCCTAAACATTTTGAATTAAAGATATTTAACTGATATCAATTACTGGTGCCTGCCGCTTTATAAAATCACTTCTGTCCGAATAGTTTTGATTTTATTAACTGGCTGATTTTAAAAAACGGCAATCTAAAATTTTGCACCTTTTTTCAAAATCCAGTTCACAGATAACATAATTAAAACGAGACTTATAAAATATGATATAGTAATGCGATTTAAATTAGTTTAATTTTACAGATAAAGTAGTAGTACAGATACAATTTAAAAATTTTCGATTTTCTAAAATTTTCGAAATAAAAACCAAGATTCCAAGACTTCAAGTAAAACTCAAGATCTTAGGGGAAAACCCAAGCATTGGAGCCCTGCTCTCAAATCGACTGAGTAACACACCGAAAACATCTGCTTTTATTTTGTCTTCATTGGTCGCCCCCGATTAAAGTGATTATTATTGTAAATGTTAATTACAGTATCGGCAACAGTATTTTCACTCGGATTTCTGAAAATGTTATTGCCGATAATTACCCCTTTTACTGTTACACTCTCCTGTTTCTTACTTTTATTGTTTTACACTCTCCCTCTCTCCCGTTTTCTGTGATTCACATAGACTAATCAAATATCTGCAGTTGGAATACCGAAGAACTGAACTTTGAATTAAAAATTCGTTAAGAAAAGCGATTTTTGTTTTTGTACCTGCAATGAATGATTTTTATAAGAGGCGATGTTGATTTTATTACCTGGTAATTTTTCAATTATATTGCATTGATTTGAATCCGTTCCTAAGGATTTGATTGCATAAAGCAGCTGATTTTATTAAGCAGCGATTTTATAAAGCGGCGGAAACTGTATATATATATTACATATAGTGCCATAATGCTTTGTTTAATAATCTTGAAATAAATTTTATGCTATGCTAAAAACATGATTATATGGTTATTGATAAATTTTAAATGCTGTTATTAAATTAGAAAAATAAGATTATAAATTACCATTTTTAATGCATATAATTCTGTCTGGATTTCGGTTTTTAGCTCAAGAATATTTTGAAAATATGGAAGAAATTTAACTTTATCTGCTTGCCACCATGAATCTTTGTTTTATAAATAAACATGATAGTAAGACAAATTATTGTTTATAAGTCATGTTATCTTAGCAAAATGATCAGATAGATAATCACAACTCTGCAGAATGATACACTTATATATATATATTATAAACATTTTATATACATTATGTAATTATTAATTTAAATCAGAAGGAGAAAGAAAACTTGAAAAATAGACATACATGTTCTATTCAAACAACATAAATGTAAATATCTTTGATGTATAATAAGGTTTTCCATCCTTGATTAATCAACAGTATATATGCAAAATGATGTATATCACAGCACATAAGTCAAGGACCTGTATAGGCAGCATTTTCTGATAGTGTAATATTTTTAGTTTAAATGTATATTTTAAGTTATATAACAAAATTTGATATGAAATAGTAGAGAGAAAACATATTTTTGGCACAGTAATAAAAGCATTTAATATTTTTAACAGTATATAAACTGATATTTTTATTTCATTTTTTAATTATTTATTCTGTTTAGGATTTTCAAATTTTTTCCTACAACTTTACCTTCCTACCAGTATCATTTGATTTATTAGTAATATTCTCTTTTCTTAATTTTGGGACTATTTCTATAGTAATACAAATCAATAAAATGTATTAATAAAATTTTTACTGAATAATAGATTTCTCTGTTGAATTCTTTTATGAAACTTTTATCTAAATAATTGAATTGATAAAATTCAATATTTACTTTTCATAATGGTACTGTACTTTACAAATTTTGAAAAAATGCGAATTACTTCCTTATATTTCTAAATTATTCAGTTTTTATCTTATGTAGATAGTTCTCAACTTAAGACTGTCTCGACTTAAAACCACTTGTACTTGTGAGTGCGATGTAATCAGTAAATTCTGATTGGTCAGGTGGAAATCCATGGATTTGAGTCCCTTACCCAATGGTCTGATATATGGAAAAGATCCTTTTTTTTTATGTTTGATTCTTATAGTTTTGTGTTCCTTACATTTATTAAGATAATTCATAGTGCCCTAGTAAACATTAATAGCAAAAAATCTATAAATTTTAGACATTTACAAATTACAACTGCTCTAACTTATGATGGTGAAGTTCAGTTTGAACTCCACCTAAATCCTGTATATTATTTAATCATATAAACTTACATTTAACCATCTGTATTATATTTACTTGGATAACATTTTGAATATCAAACTTAAAAATTTAGGATAAACAAGATTTGGTTCTCAGTCACTATATCAGTGTCCAAGAATCAAACCTTGTTTTCTTATATTATCACTTTTTATTTAAACATTGCATCAATATTTATATAGAAATGGGTTTGTAAAGCAAATTAATAAATTAGTATAAAAAAGTCATATATTTACACTTTATACCAGTGATCTCAAACTGGTGTGACTGGCTACATACAGCCTGCAATGCAAGTTTAAATAGCGCTCAAAGATGTTTTAGCTATTAAATACATGTTACAGTCGGAAAATTATTAAAATTTAACATTAATAAAACTGTTTTATAATTTCATAATTATATTTGTAAAAATACTTATCAGATTAAATTTAATATTATCACCGATAGCAAAGCAATCAAATTCCTTTGAGACCTTCCATAACAAACAAATACTGATTTCAATGAGTGTTTGTTATGGGAGGTCTTGAAGGAATCTATGACTGCATTGCTATTGTGATAATATTAAATTTAATCTGATTAGTATTTTTACAAATATAATTATGAAATTATAAAACAGTTTTATTAATGTTAAATTTTAATAATTTTCCGACTGTAACATGTATTTAATAGCTAAAACATCTTTGAGCGCTATTTAAACTTGCATTGCAGGCTGTATGTAGCCAGTCACACCAGTTTGAGATCACTGGTATAAAGTGTAAATATATGACTTTTTTATACTAATTTATTAATTTGCTTTACAAACCCATTTCTATATAAATATTGATGCAATGTTTAAATAAAAAGTGATAATATAAGAAAACAAGGTTTGATTCTTGGACACTGATATAGTGACTGAGAACCAAATCTTGTTTATCCTAAATTTTTAAGTTTGATATTCAAAATGTTATCCAAGTAAATATAATACAGATGGTTAAATGTAAGTTTA
>AYEL01076070.1:0-21972 GCA_000484575.1 Olivierus martensii | reverse complement strand
AATGCTGCCCAAGGAAGCCAAAAGGTTGAACACCCCTGTGATATAGATAAATGAAATCGTTACATCATCAACATATAAAAGATTTTTATAAATTTTTAGGATTTAATTTTTAATCATAGCAATGTAAAATTATTGAATTTAACAATTTGTATACCGTGACGTCACAATTTGCATGACACCCTCCCTCCCCAATGTCATTTTTCGTCACAAATCTCCTACACCCTCCCTCCCCTAACAGCGCGACGTAGTTTATGGACGGACCCATATGGCAAATGATAAATTTAACAACATGTAATAATCTAACAGAATTTTGATAGATAGATAATATTCCATTGATTCTCTATATTTCTGAAAAACCTCAATGCCAATATTATCCATATTTCAATTGAAAATACTTGTTTCTATTGTCCAACATACTATAAATTTTACCTTAATTTCTCACAAAAACACATTGCCAATTCTTTTGATGATCTAAATCTTTTAATGAATAGATCATCTGATGCATCCCAAGCATTAAAAACTATATTTTACTTTTTATTCCCAAACTTCTGCATGTTGACTGCCTGTTCAGAAAGCTATCTAAAGCCAGGGGAGACATTTTGACAGAAAAAAATTATCTGAATGTACATCATCATCTGCTTAAAACAAAACAAACATGGCATTTACTCTGGCATTAAATAATTTGTCTAATGATAGAATTTTTATTAAGATCAATAAAGACTATATCTTGAATAAAATAGCATTTAATTATTTTAATTGCTTATTAGCCTTATTACAGCCTTTAAACACTTTTTGCATTCATAAAGTGTATACAATTTAATTATTTCAGGTAAAACTAAGGTGACAATTAAGAAAAGTCCAAGTGGACATATAGTAGTGAAACGTGCATCTGAAGAACACAATGCTGATCCTGAAAAATTAATACTAGATCGGTATATTTTTATATATTAATTTGAATATTTTCATGTAATTTAAAATTTTTAAATACATACTATATAATTTTAAAATAAAATCTTTAGATGTGGTCTCTTGTCATGCCCAGTATTGGAAGGAGAAGATCAATTGCGTCTGCTCAATTATCAGCACAATCAAATTAGACAAATTGAAAATATTTCTTCACTCTCTTATTTAGTATTTCTTGATTTATCAGATAATTGTTTAGAAAAAATAAATGGTTTGGATGGCCTAACTAATCTCAGAGTTTTAATGTTGTCCAGAAATCGGTAAGTTTTTTGTTTTCCCATTTCATTTCATTGTTTCTCAATAACTCCATAGGAATTTAGGTATGACATGAAATATTTCAAGCATAATAAGTATTATTTAAATTAATAAATTTTCATTTTACTACATTAGATAGTAAACACTAATATGATAATGATGCATTTAATATTAAAAAAATTAAATTACATACATAATACATATATTCTTATTAAACAAATTTCCTGTTTATTTTTTTCATTTGCAACAAGAAATTATTGCAATATTTGTAAATCTAATTATAATTACCAATTATCTCAGACATAATAAAGAAATAAATTTGGGCATTTAAAAATCTTTCAGATATCACATCTAAGATAAACATTGACAATTACACATCACTTCTGGGTGGATAAATTAATAAGGTGACCAAACGTATTCCTTTAGGGCATTTTGTACTCCTTTTTTATGTTGTTAACATTAATTAAAACAGCTAATAATATTTACAAAAATATATATATAAATATATATTTTTTTCAAAAATATTCTAGTTGGTGAAATTTTCACAAATTATTTTTTTATAAGCTACATGCAAAGGAATTGTCAAAATAAACTTATTTTAAAAATTATTCTAATTATTATATAGTGTCTGTTGATTTATTAAAAATTTTTTATGTAATTAATTGTACATAGATATAGGCTTTAAGCACCAATTATTCGGAGTAATTGTTACCAGGATGTCTGGATAATCAATGCTTTACTATAATATGATTAAATTTTTTAAATTTATTACAATGCTCAATTTTATTTGTCATTATTCATAATAGCCGGGCATTGTTTATAATGCCTGTATTAATCACTTTACCCATAACATATATAATGCTGAAGACATTTTATATTTATTATAATAAAATATTAAAAATTTATCATCTTTGCCAAAATTGTTCATAAATGTGATATTTCATTTTTATCTTTTTTTTTATCTTATTGAAAAATAAATCCATAATGTATTACAATAAAGTGGTTGCAGAAATCTTACAAAAGGGCATATCTACTCTTTTCCTTACTCTGAGAGACAATCCCATTCATATTAATGGGTGGGTAAGTTCTATACATGGAAAGTTTTATAAATCTCTTGCATCATTATTGATAAAACCAACATATGACATGACAGACAATCCTATTCTCACTGGTGAATAAGCCAAAATTTGCATGAATACACTCCACTACTTAGCTCTGCAAAACTTCTAGTTTTGGCCACTTTTTCTTGAGCAATTCTCAAATTGGCCATTGATTATCAATCGCATTGTGAATTGGCTAGCCAAAGCCCAAAATAGTTGTAAATGTGCATATATTTCAGGCTTTGGCAAATGAATTGGCCAAATCTAGAAGTGGACAGCCACTTCATGAATTGGCTAGACGTCAGGCATTGGCTGTAACATACACACATTTCACAAATACCATGCAGTATAAATTTTCATTATTTATTAAATGCAAAAATTATGTAAAGAGAAGACATTATTTCATATTTTAGGTTTTAATGCAATATATTATTTATACAGTGGGTGATCGGTTAACGAACAGTTCGGATAACGAACAAATTGGATAACAAACACTTTTTTGAAAGATTTTTATGTTTGGTTAACGAACACATGTTCGGATAACAAACCCTTCACAGAACAAACTGTAGGCCCCGCGGACTGACAGAATGACAGGTCAGCCCAATGGCTGCGTGGTAAACCTGTGGCTTAACATTCTGGAGGATCCGAGGGTCCCACTCCTCCAAATTTTCAGGAGGGATCTGGGCCCGGCCCGTTGAAACCCATCCTTCCAGTTGACTCCATCATGGGTGTTGGTCAGCCTGTGATGATGCTGGCTCTATAAGTGACCGCCTCCAGATAAAAATATTCCATGAGGATATTTCGGCTTAACTAAATGACAGGCTTAGGCCTTGCATGTTCGTGGACTTATGAGTAAGAATGGAAGAACAGTAATTTTTTCCTGATTAAAATGAACTCGGAGACAACATAAAACAAATCAAAGATTTATTAAAGAAGGTAGGAGAGAGATTTTTACAATTTTTTGGCTTTAGAATGGCACCCATACCAGGTTGAGAAAATAGGCTTGGGGATCTCTACCACAACAAAGCTATTAATCACTTCCGAAAAATCCTGAAGAAGAGAGAAAAGCAATCGATATTGGACAGATTCTTTATTGGAAAATAAACATATAAATGATAATGCAAGATTATGTATGTATATATTATAGTTATTACATCAAAATAAATGTAGTAAGAAATTATATAATTTTTTATTTATGTTTTTTTTTGGGTCTCCAGTAGTAAGAAATTATATAATTTTTTATTTATGTTTTTTTGGGTCTCCATAACAAATTAATCAAAAACCCATAAAAATCTATGGTAAATCGATGATCAGTTAACGAACAATTCAGATAACGAACATTGTCTTGGAACGGATTACATTCGTTAACCGATCACCTACTGTATCGGTTATGGCATATCTGAGACATCTTTCTTTATTTGTTGTATAAGATAAGTACTTATTTTTTAAAGTTTTTGTGTAACTATTATGCATTATCATCTTCAAAAAAAATCTAATAATATGTTGACCAATAATAATGTTTTACAAATTGCTGTATAAGGTAGACATGGCAATCTCTGATACTTCCAATTAAGTTTGCACAATCTTTAATGTCTCTAATAAGTGCATAATTGTCAATATTTGATCAGGGAAATAAAATTTGTGCTTTTGACAATCTTTGTATAATTAATGCTTTTCCTATTTCATTAATTATTGTATTCTTTTCCACATTTTATTTTGATTTTGCTTTCTTATATCTAATCTTATTATTTGAATATATGCTTTGAACAGTGGTAGAGAGACATATTTTGAACATCTACTTTTAATCAATTTTAGCATTTTTGATTTATCATTTTAGCATTTTGTAGTATTTAAAATATTTAATTTTAGCATCTATTTTTATTAAACATAAATTCAAATAATCATCAAGTTCAATACATTTTAACACAATTTATTATATACATACAATTTAATGATATCGTAACAATAACAAAAATAATATATCATGACAATTATTAAAATATTAATGATATGGTCACAGCATCTAATTTTATGTGAGATTTCATCAGCCTTACAATTGTCTTGTTTTTTTATCTTTTCATTAATTTCATTTTTTGATCCTGTCACAAAAATCGGTACATATGCTCTTTGCAAATGATCAGCACATGGGTAAATCTCTTAACATTTCAATATATTTAGTGAGATACTGGTGCACTCCTGGATCATCTAATTTTTCCAATGTTATATTGATTTTGAGATAAACATATTAACGTGTCTTTGATAAATTCCGATTTATCATTGGATCTTTTTGTCTTCACATTTATAATGATTGTGATTGTAAATTGGATAGTACTTGTACTTTTAGAATGCTTGGAAATTCTCTTCCAGTGATTTACAGATTTCAGATGCTTTTCCACATTATCTTTCTTGAAATATTCCACTCGACAATTACAATGCATGCACATTAAAACGTTAGCATCACTTATATACATTCTGTAGGCTTTGTAACAGTTGCTCTCTCAGAAATATTAATTTTAGTATGTCCCAAGATGTTTTAAGGCTAAAAAAATTTATATTATAATTATTAAATTTCTTAATATTGATATTTACTTAAAAAAAAAAACCTTACTTTAGGTACCAGCCGATTGACAAACACTAATGGAATAGATAGAGCTTGTGACAACCACATGCATATAATGGCAGTAATGTAACCATAGTACCACAGAACACATGAAGAATAACCACAGACAAAAGCTATTATTATATATATTTGTATTATAGTAACGTTTTTTAAAATTAACTAGTTTATATTTATTTCTGATTTTAGCATCTATTTAGCATTATCACAAAATGCTCAAAATATCTCTCTCTAGTGATTACTATTCAAAAATTCAGATCATCATTGCTATTTCCAAGTGACATAGAAATGATTTGTTTTTAAAAATTAATCAATGGAAAATTTGTTTTAACATGAATTATAAAATGTATCCAGTTTTAAAAAAATTAAGTAAACAAAAATCTGTGTGTTAGAATTAAGGAAAAATAGCAATAATCAGTATTTTTTTCATGTATTTAAATAATGAATTCTTTTTATTAGAATAAAACAAAAACAAAATTACCATCCAACATATGCTGTAAATCATTATATCCACCATTTCAAATCTTATCACATTGTCAATTTCAGAATAGTGGAAATTTTAGATGTCATCATCAATTATGCAGGGCATTGATATATTATAGAGTGAATGAATAATAAAAGTGATTATATAATATACCAATGCCCTACATATACATTATAGTGAAAATACTTTAAGTGTGCATGCATTAAATAGAGTAAACTGATATACAAATATTATGATGAGAGACAATGATGCATGACAAAATCAGATGAAGGGGGCCAATGAAAATTTTGTTCCATTGAATTTGCTTTAGCTCTAGAGCCTAATTATTGAAAGTGCAAACAAAAAATATTAAAAAAAAGTGATGAGGTCCAAATGAATACAAAAGAAAAATTTGAAAACTCAAACTAGGTACCAACTTCATACATCTTAAACATTTTGAAGAATGTATCTTTTGCATAGAATTTGTGTGTAATATTTTAACAGGATTATTATTTTAATTTTTAAATTTATGCCCAAATTTCATAGTATTTAAAAATCTTATAGAAATTCATTCTTCAAATGGACTAAAATTTTAAATTATTAATGCAATAAGATTTATATTCATATGATTAATGCACTTTTAATTTTAATAAAAAGAAATTTATTTAACATTTTGTGAAAAGAATGATGAAGAATAAAATTATATAACGTTATACATAAAAATTAAAAGCTATTAATAATTCTGTTTAGAAATAGTCTTCTAAGTAACAAACAATATTTGATATAGTGAAACAAAATTTACAATAAAAAATTAATACACTATTTAAAGGATAACAAGTAAGAAGTGACTAATCAACAAAATAATAGTTTATTAAGCATTTTTTTTTCAATTTTTATTTAAAGATTTATTTGGTTTTGTGTTTATTGGACTTGTTTATTTTCAAATGAACCTAATTATCATGCCTTATTTTAACCCTTGAAATTGTAACAGAAATTTTAATGATTTGAACAATTTAAACTAATTTTAGCACATCTCGTAATTGGATTATTTATTATTTTATTAAATTAAAGAGTGGTGCCAAAATTACATAAACCAACACAGCCAAACTTCCCTGATGGACAAAGTCTATATTAAATTTTTCTACAATTATTTTTGATTTAAAGCAGCCACCATCTGTTGAGTATTTAGAACTAAGGTGGCACCATCTAATAATTAATGATTATACTATAATTTTTAAATTAATTTTCCTAAAATAAAATTTTGTCACCACACCAGACTAACCGGGATCTTTGGGATAGCGCCCCAATGCCTTAACTGATTAGACCATGGTGACTTATGGCAGAATTCCATTTTGGGAAGCTTATATATTACTATGGAGACTTTATTATTGGACAAGGCCGAAACTAGCGCTCCCAGGCGGGCAATCTACACAGCCATGGGTCCTCTTGGTAAACCTGGGCAGACAGACTTGGCTCAAGTCATATAACACATTCAAATCAACAGTAATCAGGGGATTAACCATTTCAAATTACATAAACCAACTAGCCAAACTTCCCCTGGTGGACAAAGTCTATATTAAATTTTTCTATGATTATTTTTGATTTTAAGCTATGGTGCATTGTTTAATAAAATAAGAAATAATCTAATTACGAGATGGCGCTAAAATTAGTTTAAATTGTTCAAATCATTAAAATTTCCGTTACGATTTCAAGAGTTAAAATAAGGCTTGATAATTAGGTTTATTTGGATTAAAGTTCCATTGAAAGTTTGTATTATATAAAAGTTTATAGTTTATTTTCTGACAGTTGATTAGAAAATAAAAATTTTGATCTTAAAATTTATAGTTATTATTTGTATATAAAGTACAGTAATTCATGGAATATATTACAATAATGCAATGCATTGTGTGTATATATATGTTACCGTGAAAGACCAAAATTAGAGAATGTTAATATTCTCCAGGGAACGTCGACACATACCAAATACGTCAATGAAAGACCGAATATTTGGCTATATTATTATATATTCGAACCATCGCCGGTGTATGTCGACAAGCACAGATAATATAAGCTCTGGTGGGGGTCAAAACGACAAGCCGAGATGACACAGTCAGAGAAAAGCGACAAAATTGCCAAATCCTCTGCCTCAATTGAGATCATGTGGCATCTATTTGTTATACTCTCAAACACTCTGCTGTTTGTCAGTCTTATGCAAGGTTTGCTAGTCCGTACAATGTTTGCTTAAAGGCCGGTTCCCACTAGTGTGGAACCGCAATGGAAAATCCGTTGATGACGAAAGCAGTCCGGTTTTGACGTCATAATTGCGCAGCAAAACTGCATCTCACTGGAATGAAGATAATTTATATTTTTCCTTTGTCAAAAAACAAAAAAAATATTGTGATCAAAAAATTATTATATATTTATGCAAAAATTGAGATCAATTGTTGAATGATCTTATATTTATAACACTAGAATATTAAGAGATTTTTGATTTTAAGATTTTTTTTAATATAATTATTATATTAAAATTAATTTACAGAAATTTTTTAATTGTAGACAGCAGATGATGCTCGAAAGTTGCTTAAACATATTGATAAGGAGTTAGGTAAACCATTAGCTGAACGTAACTATGGAGGAGATTGCCTTATTTATGATGCAAATATGCCACAAGATCCATTTCATAATGTTTGGGTAAGAATTAAAAATAAAATGTCTAAAAGTTCAAAAAGAATAAAATTTATATTTAAAATATTTTTCTTTTAATAGGATAAAATGGATATATTTGTACCAACTCATTTTATAGGTTGGTGGGTTAAAGTGAGTAGAATTAGATTTTCATTTACAATAGGTCCCTGATTTACATGGTTAATTTTTCCAAAAAAATTTCTGTGTACATCAAAAACCACAAGTCCAACAATGATTAAATTCAATATACATTGGATGCATTAGCAAATGGAATGGTCAAATGAAATTTAATGAGTATATTTTAAACATAGTTAAGAAAATTTGATGCTATAAGTGATATTTCTACAAAAAATAAAAAATAAATTGGTTATAAACAAAAATATTGGTTACCTAACAAAAATAGAGACTTATGCATTCATATATCTCTGAAACTACATAAATCAAAAATGTGTAAGTCAGAGATTTACTATATTTATAAAAAAATTTTGAAAATAATGTATGAAAAATATATATATTATATTAAAATTAACATATAAATATATTTTATTGTTTAAACAGACACTGATGTTAAGAGATTGGTGGTTGTGTATGGTAACTAGCATTATGTTTGAAGTTCTGGAATATACATTAGAACATCAATTGCCAAATTTCAGTGAATGTTGGTGGGATCATGTAAGTAGTTAATTTAAAAATAGATTTTTTTTAATTTATTTATTTACCAATTTCAATATTTTTAAGCTTAATACAATTATATATTAAAATGCAATTCTTATATCATATGCTTAATCCACTGTTGTATGAGAAAATATATTTCAATATAATAAATGGAAATAACAACAATAATTGTACAGAATATAATATTTTGGATAATAAAGACCTTTTATAAAAACTTAAATAATTGTTATGCTCAGCAGACTAAACTGTTATGGAACAGTTGAGAAATTTTCTACTGAATGCATCTTCAAGATAGCACTATTATCAAACCTATTGATTGAGTGATATCACATTTGATAGTGGATTTCATTTACACTACTATCCAACATGTTGAATTGTTTCAAGATGGCTGCACCCATGGATGTTACTAATCCAATCTTCAGAGCAGATGATAATATATAAAGTTTATGAATTTAACAATGTAAGATAGTATTGATGCACCAACATTACTTCATGAGAATCTGATAATAAATAAATATCAAACGAATTATAAGAATATAACTGTTCTGTGACTGAGCTAAAAAATTCAGTTGCTATCGCAAATATGGCATTTACAATGGGCTCCATTTTTTCAATAACTGCACTCTCTATTACTACTTGCTGTTCAGCAGATACATCAATCACTACTATTATAACTCATTTACTCACTTAAAACATTTGATTCTGCTGAACACAGCCAATGAAAAAATAGTGACTTTAATATTAATGATTAATGTCATGATTTCTATGAAATAATAACTATTAAGGTAGTATAATACTGCATACTTGATAATGTGATTTGTATATTTCTTTTCCAATAAACTAGAGAATGCATAAGTCATTTATTTATATCAAACTGGCTATTCAGATAAGTCATCCGAAAGAATTTTTATTTCTAATATCCAAATATATGGCTATTATGTATTGATATTCACTAATTATTTAATAAATGCTTCAATAATTACTTAAATATTGAAAAACATATTAATATTGTATAATAGAAACATTTAAAATAAAATGAATTATTAATTTTAAAAGTCAAAATGAAAAATATTGAAAAATTCCCCCCCTTTTTTTTAAGACAGCTTGATTTTTCCATCTTAAAAATAGTTTATCAATTATAGTTTTACTACAATTGATAAACTATTCTTAAAGATGGAAAGTCACTATTCAAATAGTTTATCACTATATTTAGAGATTCATATATTGATGACCTATATACTTCATACTAGCACTAATATTAACTGACAATTGATAAATGAAGAGCATAATATCCAAAAATCATTCCCAAGTATCTTGACTTGCAACCAACTCAACTTATGATGCTGATGTCATCAATAAATTTTGCTATTGGTCAGTGTAATTCGATTCCATCACCCAGTGGTCTGATATATGGAAACCATCCTTTTTTGTGTCTGATTCTTGTAGTTTTGTGTTCTTTATGTTTATTAATATAATATAGTGTTCCAGTAAACATTAGTAGTGAATAGTAAATTTTGGGCATTTCAGATTTTTAAAAAATTTCACTTATGACAAAGGAGTTTGAAATTTTTGAAACCAAACTCCATTGTAGGCTGAGAACTGTTTATAATTAATTTCTGATTTGCATGATTGAGCTGAGAAAACTTTTCATATAAATCAAAGATCACCCTTTCTACAGAAACAATGATTAATTGCTTAATTTATTCCCATTCATGGACAAATTAAGTTTATATAAATTATATGATTCAACTTAACACAGAATCAAACTATTTTATCTCTTACAAATAAAGAATAAATTTTACAAAATAAAGAATTAGGTATTTAAAACACAGCTTCATATAATAAAATATATAATTAAAGAAATGTTTATGTAAAATTGATCAGAATCCTTGATTTGAGATTAGTAGAGTATATATTATTAAAACAAACAATACTAATTTAGAAAATGTAATGTGAGCATGAACTCTAGAAATTGAATATATTAAAACTTGCAAAACAAATTTTGCTATTAGGAATTGAGATTTTTTTTAATAAGGAAAAAATTGATAATGGCAAAATATTTGTTTACTTTTAAAATGATTACTAGGCAATAGAAGAAAAAATATATAATGAGAGTAGATAGTTCCATTAAAATAGTGCAATGGATAAAAAATGAAAATGATCAATAAGATAACCAAAGCTTTTATTATACAATGTATAATAAAACGTTATTAATAAATTCATCATGGATGGAAAAAATTTATTGTGCATATACAATAGAAATATATATAAAAATGATTCACCGGAGAATATCGACATTTGCCAGATATCGGTCTTTCACAGTAACATATATATTGTATTATTCCAAAATTTATTAACTTATTAGAATTAAAGAACATATTGTTGTTTTGTTTTCATAACATTTAATATTTAACAAACCAATACTTTGAAGAGCAAATTTTTTGTGGTAAAGTAGATTTATGTTGAATTTCTGGTGTGTTAGGTTTAGATGTAGTAATCTGATTGGAATGGGGATAGAAGTTTTTTACTGAATAGCATTTGCATAACAATCATTTGTTTTTGCTAAGACTGCTATTTTTAGTTTCATTTTTAATTTAATGGCTAAAAAGAAATTAATGGATATCATCAGAAAACTCAAGCCATTCCTTAATACAGTTCTGTTAACTGTTAAGAATTAGTCACACCTCTGACATTAAATTTTCATTTAATCAGATAGGAATTTAACTTTTATAGAGAATTGCATTTTTGCAATAGTTTTGATAGCAAAAAAATCTTTTAAATATAAATCCATGAAACTTATTACATATGAAAATATAATCAGCATTTTTATTAAAATATTAATTTAGCACTTTAAAAATGTCAAATATCAGAAGAGTGAGAAGAAAAACTATATTAAAATTCTCAAAATTGCAATAATACAAGTATATTTGTATTATAAAAATAAACTTACTTTGATTTCAATTTCTGTTTTCCCTATTTCTGCTGTCCATAGTTCAGTGTTTTCACCAGGATTTAAAGTAGTAATTTTGTTAACATTCTAGGAAGAATAAAAAAATTATTAAATGTTCATTACAATCATATTGCATTATTTTTTAATCTTCAATAAAAATCAACTTAGATAATTAAAATTTAAGTAAAATAAAAAGATTACATATTACAAATACAGTCAAACCCCGAAAAGACACCACTATCTGTTTGGGGACGATTTTGGCAGCTAATCAGGTTGGCAGTTTATTTAGTATAGAAATGAAAATGAACTCTGAATTTATTAAATTTAATAAAATTCAGTACATTTATATTTAGCATCCAAACTTATAATTTCTAAAAACTGGGGACAATTTTGGCGGCTAATCGGGGTTGGCGGTTTATCGAAAACACATGCGTGATGTAGAAATGAAAATGAACTCCAAATTTATTAAATTTAATAAAATACAGTAAATTTATATTTAGCATCCAAACTGAACATTTCTAAAAAACTGTATACTTTATAGTATAGTATAGTATATGCATAACAGACATGTTCATCTGCTGTTCTGATCCTCTACTTTGAGTTCTCTGTAAAACACTGTGAGGAAGTTAACTCTGACCTGTCCTATTTTATGTTATTATGCACTTTATTATTTATCGTTATTTTCCATATTATCTAACATATTATTTTTTAGTTTAAGAGTTGACTCACTTTCCACATTCTCCATCTCAGTAGTTAGCAATCACATGTTATGGAACAGAAATCCGTCTTCTGAATGAGATCTCTCAGCTCTTGACGTCATCTAATCTAAATAAGTTTACCACTGATCCGATGTGAGAATATAAGAATGATCTCTTATCAATGTTTTGTTTGGTACATAATTAATTTGTAAAGAGGATGAAATGAATTGATTACTCTGTAAACTAATAAATTTAAAATTGTTACACAACTTTATGTAAATGAAGCAATTGGGACTAAGCCACTCGTATAAAAATATATGCATCAATTGACACAGCGAGGTATTCAAATTGAAGTAGAACTAAATAGTGATGCGAAAGTATGAATGTGACAACATTGCAGATCTAAAGTATTTCAGATATGTTACTAAGGGCATAATTGTGATGATTTAAAGCCTGTAATAACAGTACCAAATGAAAGAGACAACCTATAGGTCAAAGTTTATAAAAGAATAAGAGGTGACATCAGTACCTTTTCATAAATATATATATCTTTAACACAAAGAAACCAATGACTGCACATTTAATTACATATTGTAGGGTGAATTGTTAACTCTATACTTGACGAAAGCATCTGAAGTCAGTATTGAGTTTATGGGAGAGCCAAAGTTCATTTATATTATTATGCCAATGATTAGTCCACTAAATTACTCACAATGTTACAGTAAATTGTCATAAAATAATGATAATTTTAACAAATAAGCTATAAGCTTTGAATAAAATTATGATATTTGCTGATAAATCGTAATGATAGCTTTGATAAATTATGATGATTGACATGATTTTAGCCACTAGATTGACATGATTTAATTACATCGCGATTAATCCGGATTTATCTGCATGACCCTGTACAATTATAATTGTATATTTTTGTAATGATTAAAATAGAAATTTATAAACTAGTTGATTCTATTCCATTAATAATCTATTATTTTATTCAAAGATTCAGATTAAATTAAATAATAGAAAAATTGCATTATTTCTGATAATTAATAATCAGTAGTTTATATTTATTATTTATCATTTTGTTAATTTAAACATATCATTTTATTTTCAAATTTTGAATTTTTTGAATGTTTTAAAATTATACAAAAATTTTAAAAATTATGACATTGAAATTGTTTAGCATATTTCATAAATCTAGTAGTATTAGTACATATTACAACATATTAACACAGTATTACAAGATAACTAGTTTTTGCCAAAAATCTCATTTTATAATTAGGCATTTATTTCAATGTGTATAAGACATTCTTAATTGATATAATAAATAATATATATTATAGTATTTTTGGGATCTAAAAAAAATTTTAACTTATTAAAAAAACTAATGTATGTGTGCTGTAAATATGAAGTATATATTATGTTTGTGACTAGAGAACATGCATTGTGAGTTTAATTTAGTAATACTATAGCTAAGGACAGTTTTTCTATAGTGATTATTAAAATTAAAGTAAAAATTACTTATAAAACAAATATTCAATTTACATTCTTAATGATTTTATATTTTTTTTGTTCATTTTATATATTTAATTAATTATTTTTTAATGTATTTGAAATAGTGGATTATGGATGCTCTTATTTGCAATGGATTAGGAATATATTTGGGATTAAAAACATTAAAATATTTATCAATGAAACCATATCATTGGAGGAGCTTATGGGATATTCCTACTTATCGGGGTAAACTTGAACGAATTGCAGCTCAATTTGGACCACATAGTTGGATTGAATTCGATTGGAAACCCACCTCAAGTCTTACAAGATGGCTTTCTGTTCTTGGAATTATTTTCATAGTAAGATATATAAAAAAATTTTAAATAATTTAAAATATTTTTTTTTTTTAATGTTTTTAAATGTCTAAAATTTTTTTAAGTTGCTGGTAGCTGAACTGAACACATTCTATCTTAAATTTGTATTGTGGTTAGAACCTCCTCATTTTCTGAATTTAGCTCGCCTCTTGTTGATGGTTTTAGCTGGTGCAGTAGCTGTTAGAGAAACATTTCAATATTTAGATGATGTGTAAGTAATTCTTTTTTTCTTATCTCTCAAAATAATTTAGCTATTATATTTTCACATCATATGCATTCACTGATATTTTTCAAAATAAAAAGTTAAAAAACAAAATTGTATTAAAAACTATAAATTAATAATTCTGATAAATTTCATTAAAAAGAAGAAAATAAATTTTATTGAAGATATATTGTTATATATTTTCATATAACTATCTTTATAAAAGCTGCTTTTTTCATTCTAGTTTGGGAGCAAGTCCTCCTCAAGTCTTTCCAATACACTTGCCCTTGGCACTTGTGCATTGTGGGACAAATGTCATAAGGATAACAAGCCTAAACTGGAAGAATACCTTCTTTTTAATTGAATTTTCCAAATACTAGCCAAAAATATAATAAATGAAATTTTACTATCTATACAAGTTATGTATAGTATATTTATAAAAATAAGAGAAAAATAAATCATATTTTTGAATATTGCCATTTCCATTGACATCTTTATCAGAGAGATTTTAATTTTCTCTTAGTGAAGGAAAGGAAAAGATCTAATAGGCTGAAATTACATTAGTAATATTATAGAAAAACTGAATGACGCTACAGTAAAAATGAAATTCATACCTGAATTCCATCAAAGGGAGAGAGAATTCCAAAGCTACAAAATCTCTAAATGGCTAGGTGGTGGTGATCTTGCCACTGTTAATACTATAGCATAAATAAAAGAACAGTATTATCAAAAACAGTCTAAACAATAGTACTTTAGGATTTCCAACAAGTCCTTTTAAGGATTTTCAGGATCCCATGTGATCGGTTCAAAGACTAGATCCAAATTTCTATTGGATATTTGAATCTCTTCTCTCACACCTATCATTAGATCCTGGTCAAAGCTGGAATGTAATTTAGAAGTTCTTTCCAGAGTCATCAGATCAAATATCTTTAAGTAATTTGTGCAAATTTTTAATGTCTAAGTAATTTATTTAATTTTTAATGAAATTTTTTTAATGTATAGTAATGTAATTTTTAATAATTTTTTAATGTTATCCATAAACCTCTCTCTCTTCCTCTGATGTCTTAAAATCCTCTACTGTTGACATTTTGGTAGTTGCAATAGAACCAAATAGCAGTAAAGTTCACAGGAGAAGATGCAGCTGCATCTGATATGTAGGATTCATATATTTACAATCCCAGCTCAAATTTTAACTCTACTAATGTTCCTCACTCAATTATTAAGTAATTTTCTATCAATTTACAACCTAAACCTATTTGAAAATTGACTTTTTGCATTACGTCATTTAGTTAAGTTATATTTCCACAGATAATGTAATTGTTTAACATCAAAATTTCCCAATTATTAAAAAAAAAAAAAGATAATGTAAATGAGATTCCTTTTTCTAGAAACTTTCATCAGAATGAAAAAAAAAAGCTTTTATAAAGGTGATTTATTATATATACATTGGATAGATATTTATATCTATATATATTATAAATCTGAAATGCCTGAAAGCAATATGTCGGTTATAACACAAGAACGGCTGAATGGATTTTTATGAAATAACTTTAGTTTGTAAATTCTTTTGCTTAAATTCCATGACAGACAGTATTTGATTATCTAGAAATTGATTATATTTTGAAATCTATTGATATTCATTTTTGACAATAAATATCAATAGATGATGCTAAGTGTCAAAGTAAGGGGCAACAGATAAACTTACCTGCATTACTATTATTGGATTTTTTTACAGAATTACTTAGCTAAAAGAATTATTACTGATTATGATACAATTTACAGAATTACTTAGCTAAAAGAATTATTACTGATTATGATAGAGGATTACAGAATTACTTAGCTAAAAGAATTATTACTGATTATGATACAGGACACATTACTTAGCTAAAACAATTACTTACTATATGATACAGGATACTGTTCAGTATCAATTTATGTTCAATCAGTAACTATGATACAGGATACTGTTCAGTATCAATTTATGTTCAATCGGTAACTCTATGATACAGGATACTGTTCAGTATCAATTTATGTTCAATCAGTAACTTTATATCATACCTTTTCATTGGAAAGTTTATTTTAAAGGAAATTTCATGTCGAAATGGATAAAAGGAAGAACACTTTTGACGATAAAACAGGAAACGAAAAAAAAAGGTTAGTATTATGCTAGAGTAAAAAATGGATGTGATTGAGCGACATAAAAGCAGTGCCCCACTTCCTCTTTCGATTTACTCTTTTGGTTTCGATTTGGCGGTTGGTTTGATGATGGTATGAGACGCAATTCGTGGTAAGTTATTAATTTAGATGATGAACAGCGATGTTAAAATATGAAAATAAATATTTCTTAAACAATTAGTATTATGGTTATTCATCGTTAGGGTTAGCTAATGGCCGGAATCTCACAAAGCAAGAACCAATTACCATATTTTACATATAGTTAATACTTCGAATAGTGCGAGAAATTCGTGGAACCAATTATTCGCACTAATCGAGGCCTACCTGTATCTGCCAAAACAAGATTATAATTATGACAAGCATATGGTGTAAAAAATGCCCTTGAATTTTCCTTTTAGAGTCTAGCCTGAACTCCAGAAATTTTTCCCTTCATATTTGAGTCATTATCATATCCTTGCCCTCTGATATTATTAAGGTTTAATCCTAAAGAATTAATTTCTCGTTTCAGCACAGCGCATAAATTTTCTCCAGAACTACTTTCCACGTTTATAAATTTAATAAACTGTTCATAAATACCTATGATTGAACCATGTGATTTACCATCAGAGACATCTGAGTGTAAGAGACATTTGTTCTTGGTGGCTGATATCTGGAGTACAGTCAAGAATTATAGCAAAATATTTTCCCAATTTTATTCGATTTATAATCTGGTTTTGGATTTTATTTCCCATTAAATTCACTAATTCATCTTGGATTGTTTTCCTTAGATACTGGTGTTGAATTTCCTTATTGTCGATTCGTCGATGGTCTTGAATTATCGGATCAAATTTCCCAAGCAGTTCAATAATTCCTAGAAAGTTTCCATTATGCGAATCACCTATGTTTTCGACAAATCCTCGAAACGCCAAATAACGCTCAGCTAGAAATTGTATCATAGATAATAATCTTTCAAAAACCTGACGTAATCGTAATTTTTCTTGAATTAATAATTTCTGTTGTACTTTATAGTTTCTTCAGCTGAAAGTCTTTTTTGAAGTTCTGTATATTTTAACATTGCAACCAAATGATTTTTTGATTTTTCATGTTCTGCCAGTCTAGTATGGATATTCGGCCAATTATTGAATCCTGATGTGGCCAAAGCAATCGTCTTATTTTCATGGAAAAAAGCGACAATAGAAACAAAATATTTTATCCTTTTTACTAGAATATATTATACAGGGACGATATATCATTTCTCCATTTGGAAGTTTTAAGATGAACTTTTGAAAAATGAGTTTCATTATCTTGGCGGGGAAATTCATCCATAAGAATTTTTGGCGGTCGTTTTTTAACTAAATATTCAATTATTTGATTGCTAATTCTCTCCGGCCAAGTAGCAGGGTCATCTGTTATGTTTAATAGTTCATCATTGTCTATTTCTTTACTCTCCGGCACACCGCACTGAATTATTTCTATGACACTGTTTTCTTCTTGTAAAAGTTTCTTTTGGATTATGTTCTATATCCATTTTAATATCCTGAACATCTTTTGTGGAGACAACTGTTACTATTAAATTTTCATTTACTGTATAGCAATATTTTTACTTTCTTGATTTGTCCCTTCCGATTCTTTGTCGTCTTTGTGAATTCTTAAGAATTTATGTAAAGCGCCTTTCTGCTTTTCAGCTATATATTTTTTTATTTCACTTAATCTTGTTTTGGTACAGCCACTTTGATATTTTCTGCGCGAATCTTTCTTATTTTGGAGTAGACATCTTATGAAAAAAATGGTTAGAATGTTAAAATTTGTTCAAAAAGACAAATGCTTAAACCAATATAAAAATATTTTATTTTTTTGAAATTTATATCAAAATAATTAAAAATACTTTTATACTTTTCTATTAATTAAAAAATATTGGAAAATTGCAGCGAAAATACAAATTAGCAGTTTAGACTTTTATATTTTCAGAATAATTATTGTTTTTAAAGTAATTAATTGAGCAACTAAGAATTTATATATATATATATATAATAGTATTTTTATGAACAAAGAAAAGAAAAATTAATATTATTTCTAAACTGTTAAAAGTACAATGTCTAATAATTATTATATCAAAAATATTTTGATGAAGTTCAAAGAAATACAGTGAAAACTGACTTCACGACTACCTGTATAAGAAGACCACCTGACGTCACGACCACGAATTTTATGGGAACTAAATTTTTTCCCATAGAAATAATGCTATTTGACCCTCCATAAGACAACCACCTCTCTAAATGACTGATGGTTGTGACCACAACCATCATTTCTATATATCAAACATAAAGTGAAACTATGATGACCATAATTTTTTAACATTACTACTAATTGACTATCTTTATTACTTACCTCAGTACCATTTTCTTTTAAACTTAAATTTCATTTAAGCCAAACCACTACAATTGAAAAAATTGCATCGGGCGAATTTTTGCCCATCATTCATACCACAAGAATGATGTATAGTACTGGAATAATGAAATCATGGTGTTATTTCTACTCTAATGCGATATATTTTTAATATGCACATTCCTTAGATTTTTATCTATGATAGGATAATTAAATTTTGTATTAAAACCGTTAAAGATCATAACTTGAAAGTCTTTGGCAAAGTGTATAGGGAAAACAGAGAAAGTGAAAATAATCAGTCACCTGATTCGGATGTTTATATTCTATGCATATTAATCAAATGTAATCTCATACAAGTGTGATGCTATCATTGCACTTTGGATGTTGAAACATGGCTAAACGGAAAGTTAATGCCTTGAATTTAGAATAGAGAATAAAAATGATTGAAGACCTTAACGTCTTTCTCAACGAGCATTATGAGAAAAATTTAACATGGGGAAAACGCAGATCCACAAAATATTGTCTCAAAAAAAAATTCTGACTAAATGGAGGAACAACGGAAATTGCAACCTTAAGCAAATGATATCCTGCAAGAAACATGTTGAAGAATTAAACTGACATCAACTATAGAAAAATAATGAAAAATTGTTGTCTCAATTAAACGACATCGTCAAGAATAGAAAATAATGAAAAATTGTTGTCTCAATTAAACGACATCATACACTGCTTTGCCGTAGAAATTATAAAAAATAAAAGTGGAATGCGACAAAGTACTATTGATAGCTTTTTTCTATGCTAATTAAATATGTTATAAATTGTAATAAAACCATATGTTTTGATTTTATTAAAGTGTAATCATTTTCTTTCATTTTAAACATGCTGTATTATAATTAACCTATATAAGTTGACCATCTGTATAAACGACCAGTTTTGATTTGAACGGGAGGTGATCATCTTATACAGGTTCTACTGTATAAATAAAAAAGTTTATGCTGTTTGAAAGATGTTAGAATAAATATTTTACATATTCATTCTAATATCTGTTTTATATACTATATCTAACATCTAAAATACAGAATGTTATATTTGACATTCTGTGTTTTATATACAGAATGTCATATTTTCCATGTAATAGTATCATAAAATTTAAAAAGAAAAAAAAAACTTTATATATTTGAATGACAGATTATTAAAGACATACTTGTAAAATTAAGGCTGAAATCTTCAAAAAATTAAATATATATTTATTTATACATTATTTATATCATGTTTTTTTTTGAGATTATCTTGTTACAGGAAGCATTAAATCATAAAAAATTTTTTCTGCTTAAAATGGTTCTATTTAAAATGTGAAATATTAGTTTTTCAAGTTATTCATCCTCAACTGAATGTATATTTTTAACTATCATAACAGGATTGATAACTTTATAACTGAAAATGTTTATTGCTTTAAATAAACAATATTTTTTGCACAAAATGTGCTTTGCTTTTATTTGATAAAATTGTTTATGTAATGTAGCAAAGAAAATATTTTAGGAAATATCAAATGGTTATTCTTTAAAAATATATAACTGCTATCTTTTATGAAACTGAAGTTTTACATATTATTAAGCATTTATAAAGTATATAATAGGTCAGTAATATTAATATTATTAATGTTTAAATATCTTCATCATGAAGATAGCCATTTCATTAAATGGATATAGGTAATTCTTATTTATAACGTAATTGATTCTAAGAGATCTATCAAATTCAAACCACTGATAAACAAACATCTGAAGACTGCTTATAAAATCCAAGTTCTAGAAAATTTATAAATAAAAATTAACAATGATACAGCAATAAAAGAAGAAAGACATTTATTGAAACTTTTTCAGTTACTTAAAGTAACCCTCAATTAGCAACCATAGATTCATAAAGAATTACTGATATTTCCATAGAAACAGAACAATAATAAGATTTAAAACATAACATCTGTGTTTTTAAAATACAGATTTTTATATTCACTACAGTTCTCAGTGCTGCACAACTGCCAGGAAATGAATTAAACCACTTTTTTTAAAATAATAATAATAATAATAATTTATTTTTTACAATTCACAAATATTACTAAAGCAAAAAATTCTATATTACAAACTTAAAATTCTACTACTAAAATTATTCACATCAGAAATTCACTGCTGTTTATAAAATGCATTTTAGCCCTTGTGTTTGGTCCTCCTCAGTTATATGCGTGAATTTTCGAATTAAAAATTTAAACAATTCTTCATAAATAAACCTTGATTGTTGCCATTCCTTGAGTTTACAGAAACACAACATGTATTCAACAATATTTTCATACATGTTGTGTTTCTGTAAACTCAAGGAATGGGAACAATCAAGGTTTATTTATGAAGAATTGTTTAAGAACGATCATTGTTCAGATTTCTTAAGAATTCTGAATTGCCGAATACGCCTATTATATCAGAAGAGGTATTAATCTGTAGTACATTACATATTATATTATAAATTTTATTTAACTTAATCAAAGAAGTTGAATTAAGAGCTCCAAATAGTATTACCATAATCTAAGACGGGAGATATAAACGCAGAAAAAATTATTTTACGAACCCGTGATGATTTTAGATAATATAAATGTCGAAAAATTATACCAAGACGTATATACATTTTTTTAATAAGAGATTGAACATGGGAGTTAAAGGTTAATTTATCGTCAAATATAATACCAAGATCAGTAATTTCAGAAAGACGCTGTAATTTATTATTATTTAGAAAAATATCTTTTGGTATAATATGACGTTGTGTGAAAAATATATAATTCGATTTAGAATAATTTATTTCTAATCTGTTATTACTTAGCCAAGACATTATTTTATTTAAATCATTTGAAATAACCAAGTGAGAAGTATTAAATATCTTTATGTCGTCAGCATAAGCTAAAACAATTGATTGTGAAA
>AYEL01076069.1:0-26977 GCA_000484575.1 Olivierus martensii | reverse complement strand
TCTATACATGTTTTCTCACATGTTACCATTAGCTCTCCATAAACCGCCACCCTCCTTTACCGCCAGAGAGGACCTTTGAACCGATGGTGGCGGCTTAAAGAGGTTTGACTATATTTATATTAATGTCATACTCATAATATAGTCTATCATCTAGAATATTATGATCAAGCAGATCAAATGCAGACTATAGATCAAGGTAGACAACATAGGTAGATCGCATATTTTCAAAATTGTTAATAAGTATAGATTTTGTCCGATATAAATTGGTAAAACAAGAACGTTTCGGCATAGCATAATGTTTGTTTATTGATAATTTGTTTCGTAGTTCAAATAACAATATTTTTAATAACATTAATTCAAAAATCTTTAAGAAAATGATGATAATGCTATCGAACGGTAAGACTTTAAATCATTTGGACGTTTACCAGGTTTGCATATAGGACGTAGATATATAAGCTGCCATTGTTCAGGACAATAAATATTAGAAATACATAAATTACACAAATAAATTAATATAAAAATCCTCTTTTGGAAGTTTTTTTATAAAATATCGCAGGGATACGATCAGGTCCAGCTTGAGTAGTTTTAATATTCTTTAAAACAGATAAAAAAATCATTTTAATTAAAGTATTCTTTATAAATAAATGGTTTACATAATTTCGGAGTATTGTTAGAATAAATATTAAAAAAAGAATTTCCTACAAATTTATTCATTACATCATTAACGGTTATCATATCCAAGATCTAATAAAATGTCAAAATAACTATATTTATTTCTAATAGAACGAGCATTTTGATAAAAGCAAGTAAATTGTTTAGTCAAATTAAGTGATTGCTATAAATTAGAATATTTTGTAGAATTATAATAAACATGATTAATATGAGATGCTTTATTATAAGTATCTTTTGTTGTATTCCTGTTAATATTAAACCTTTTAACCAATATGTCTTTTGGCCAAACTTGATTATTAATAAAATTTTCAACAATATTTTTATCAATCATGCATATAAAAGATGCACATTTTGCAAGAGATGCAAAATGTGCATCTCTCGCAAAAACATGATTAACATTTGCATCTTTTGCAAATGTTTTTAAAAACATTTCCAAAAGATGCAAATGTTTTTTAAAACATTTTAAGTTTATAAATATGACAATCAATATTAAAATAAAACTTAATAAATGTTTTTAAATTATCAATTGAGGTTTCAGCATGCAATCTGGAAATGAATACTTTTGAAAAAAAATCACATTTTGTACCATAGGTAATACTGGATGTATTATTACCTATGGTACAGAAACTTTCTGCGTGCAAATAAGTTTGTAAAAGTTCAAACTATATAATTATTATAAACACTAAATAAATCGAATCATTTATTTTCTGTAATCATCTCACAAAAAATATCGATATTTTTTTTTTAATATTTTAATTGTTCTTTCTTTATAATATAATTATCTCTTTAAGTTCAATAAGGATATTATAAACGAATTTTCTATTTTTAATTTTTTAAAAAATTGAGTTATTAATTATGCAAATTTTCTTTGGAAATAAAAATATATTCATGATACTGAAATTTATTAAAGAATAGGATGTTTGGATTAGGAAAAAATTTTCACTTAATGAGTACTAAGAGGCGAAGCACTTCCATGTCTACATCTCTGGTAGGGTCAGGTGGAGTTGGTTCAACGATACCATCTGAAAACACTGAAGGGGTGTTATGATGAAACTAAACACCATTGTACAGGATACAAATATCGCACGCACCCACAGCAGCCATCCCGCCAACAAATATATCCTTTAGTTAATTTAATCAGTCTAGAAAAATGGAATTCGGTGCTGTTCAATATGGAAGTATTAAAACTATTTCATAATTATATTTATAATAAACATTCATTTTTAGCTCTTTAACAAAAATCAATAGAAAAATAGAATTCGGTGCTGTTCAATATGGAAGTATTAAAACTATTTCATAATTATAATAAACATTCATTTTTAGCTCTTTAACAAAAATCAGTATTCTACAGTACAGTTTAAAGTTCTCAATTTTAAGAAAATTTTTAATTTCATTCAAAATGTAATAATAAACTGGATGAAATATAATATTACTCGGATTTTTTTCCATTTCATATTGGAATAAAAGGAATATAAATCATTGGCATGAAACAAAGCGATTCTCGTAAATCTCATACAATTTGAATGAAATTTACTTTTTAATTGGTCGCTCTACAGAAGATGATTATTGATAATCATGATATTAGATTTATGTTTGCTCTACGGCTGGATATCTCACTTAATTATCATCTATTTTAAATTCTCCAATCAGTTTTCTTTTACATCTAGAGTATAATTTTTAAATTGCGTCATCTCCTCTACAGTAAAAAAAATTCACATATAGGGGAAGTCCGGGCAAACTGAATAGCTTAATTTTCATGCCTAATTTCAAACTTAAAAATTATGTGAAGATAAACGTTTTATTGTTTATTAGTTACAGTACTTCCTGTTGTTTAATGTTAAACATTATTTGAGAATAAATCCAATTTAGAGTTTGCAATATCTGCAGAGGAAAGAAATATTGTGCATTATTCTTTTTGCCCGGGGTACCCGGGCAAAGTGGATTTTCAACTAGGGCAAAGTTAATAACACATGTAATCGAACTAATCATTATAAAACAAGAACCCTGTCTACTATATCTTGTATAAAATGAAAAATGTAATCAAAACATTCATTATAAAAATTTATTTTTACTTTTATAGAATGAGAAAAAACAACAATGAAAACATTCATTACAAAAACAGGAACCATGTTCAGTTTATTTAATAGAAAATTAAAATTAACCAATACATTCGACACAAAAGTAAAAACCATATACAGTGTAACTTGTACACAATTCATGACTCCATAGAGAACACTGAGAACACTGGATCCAGTCTTCTTGTGGTGGATCTGTATAAGGCTCGTTGCACACCTGACAGAAATATTTGGGACAATTTTCATCTAGAACTTTTCTCAGATTTCTCTTGCAGTTAGTTTTTCGTATGCCTATTTTGTTGTTATTTTGTTTCTTATATTTTTTAGCCTGTTCCTGTCACATCGGGGTGCTAGTCTGCACTTCAGATCTTTGACATTTCCTCCTACGTTTGTTTGCAGTAGGTTGTTCAACAGTTGAGAAAGAATGGCTATCTTGTGGACTAAGTTTTTGTAGCCCTAGATGTATTCTTATTTAGCCCTGATGTTGTAGCGAATAGTTATTCGCTTTGCCCGATTCACTTTGCCCGGTGCGACGCCATTACAGTTAGGCGAACGTTAAGTCGGTATTACAAATGAAAAGCAATAAAAATCTTACAGCAAATTTAACACTACACTACATTCGTAAATCTCATACAATTTGAATGAAATTTACTTTTTAATTGGTCGCTCTACAGAAGAGGATTATTGATAATCATGATATTAGATTTATGTTTGCTCTAGGGCTGGATATCTCACTTAATTATCATCTATTTTAAATCACTAGACACAGATTTAGAACAAGTACCTCTTCCTACCAGATAAATATGCTAACATCATTCAATGTATTTTTAGAATAATTTCATTTTTCACTTTGCCCGGACTTCCCCTATACTGTGTTTCTAATTAGGCGACATTTCCGTTCAATACAATCTAGAGTATAATTTTTAAATTGCGTCATCTCCTCTACAGTAAAAAAAATTCACATATATACTGTATTTCTAATTAGGCGACATTTCCGTTCAATATATTTCGTATAATAAGCAATTTTATTAGTTTTCTACAGGTATGATTGAATCATTTTCATCGACCGTATGACCGCTGATAAAATATTCATCTTGAAAGCGAATTTTCACTTCAAAATGATTATTCTTTAAGATGATAAGCATCTTATCACGTTGCTTATCATCTTGAAGGATTTATAAAACTCGATTTTCACAGTTTCACTTTCTCAGAACAGGTCCTGGTCCGTTTCGCTAGATCTCATTCTTCGATCTTCTGTTTGACCCCTCACCCTTGATGGCCAATCTGTGATGGACTCTGCGACAACTGTTAAAAATTAATGCAGTAGCTTACTATCGTGAAAATCCAGGTTCAATTCCGGGTCTCACAGCTTCAGTACAGTATATGAAATATGAGACATGGGAGCTTAAATGAAAACATTAGTGGTACCTTTAAGTGAAAGTACAATGTGCATGCATTATTTTTACTTTATATAGGCTGCATATTTATCATATTGTTCCTGCTTTTACTATGTTAGTATTATTTTAGATTTTATGTGTTATTTCTATGATATGATAAGTTATTTTTTAGTTCTGGATATATTCAGAAATTTTTCCCATATAAATTAATAGCAATTGCTTCTTCCTTTCATGTCATTTCAGATGACGAAAGATTTCATAGCAAAGAACAACTTTCATAAAACGGGATAAATCTATATCGCCATCTGGATGGACTCCTTAATATTATAAAAACCGACATTGACCGTTACATTGGTTTTCCCCTCCACCAAAGTGACGAATTCAAATATAAATTAGACATTATAGCAAATTGACTTTTTTTGATGGCCAAATGTATCCGATTTATGTTAATAAGTTTGATATCCTAATAATTAATAAAAAGAGTACAGCACCGCAATACCATGTGATCCTTTACTTCCATGATTTGGTTTTGCTGGCAATTAGCCATTAGCGCAATCAGATCATTGATCGCCATTTACCAAGCTTGTGTTGAATATTGATTTTTGTATTCATCTTCAAACTGGCAAAATGTTTAAATGCATAGGTTATCTGCTGCTTGGCATTATGTTATTTGGTAATATTCAAGGTAAAGTCAATTTTTAACCATAATTTCGTTTTTTGTTAAAATTAATTTCTAAGAATCAATGTCCATAGAAAATAACTAAAAAGTTAACGGTCCAAAAATTTTTTTTTCTATCGTTCTACCAATGAATTATTATAATTCATTATAATGAATTATTATAATTATCATTATACAGTATCTAACTGTAGCAAAATACTCAAAACTATCACTGAAATAAAACTGTCAAGATAAATTTATTTTGATTTTCTCTTATGAAATTCACTAACTGTTTATTGTAATATTTTAATTTTCTTAGAAGACATTCAATTCGGTTTTGGATGCTATTCAGACTTTTTATAATCTGCTCTCAAACTGATACGAATATAAAATATAACTGTTTTAATAATATATTATCTGAATTCCTTTCAGGAGAAAAGAATAAAAGCTACATTTGGAGGATCTCCGGATTAAATGTAATGTATTATTATCGCGCGTTATTTTATTTAATTTACTCGGATACTGATATGTTCTAATTGAAAAAATATTGATCAATCAGGATCCGCATATTATGCAACTTGACAGCACAGGGCAAAAAATTATCAAGTGTCGGCAATATGAAGTCTTCAAAATACTTAAAGATAAACTGGATTTCAGGTATTTGTTTTAAAATTAAATATTTTTTTAATATTAAGGCACTTTTCATAGTTATAATTACATTTAAACTTTTCTATTAAATATATGATTTATATAGAATAATAATTGTCCTACTAAACGACTAGGTTTCTGCGTTTTTTTTACACAAATTAAACTGCTTCAAAGAACCATTTCTATTCACACAAAATTTAATAATTAAATAAAATACAACCAAGCGCTTTCGGGTTATATTCATCATCAGTGTAATAGCATTGAAACGAAAGAATATTCGTATATTATTTGAATTTTTAAACTTAACACGCATAACCAATTCAATATAAATTTAATTAAAAAATTACACATTAAAAAATAATAAATTATAAATATATACCGGTATACTGTATAAAATAAATTAAATAAAAAATTATTTAATAACTGCAAACTGAAGAAAGGATGACATAAATTTCTACGCGGATCTTTACGGAAGTGCTATCAGTTTTATTTGTTACATGTTCTTTCGGCTTCTGTTAAAAATTTGCCATTTTTTTTTAATCTATGGATGTGTTATGCAGATAGATATCGATAATTTTAATATTTTTCCCATTTTACTTTTGTATTATGCGTAGCCGTAAATTATCCAAGGAGAGTTTTATAAGTATAGCGCATGCATCGTGTTTATACTCTTGTATACATTTTCTTAATTGTCTTTTTGTTTGGTTGATGTAACAATGTTTGATGTTGACTGCATATCTTTCTTTTTCTGAAACAGAGTACATATATTTGGATACTTGCAATACAGAAACATTTTTGCGGTATTAAGTCCCTGTTTATGAAAACACATTACATTCCTATGTGAGCTATTTTCTTATCAATGAATTTGTGTATATAAATTTATGATTGGCAGTGGCAATGTTACGTATAACATTAGCTAATTCTGGTTTATTAACGGAAGGACATACCAAATAATAATATGTAGCATATCTTGTTATCAGTAATAAAATTGATGAATTAATTTTTAATGCAGAAATATATAGAGATATATGTTTTATTAATTCTCATAATAAAAAATACGTGCCTGGCTTTGCCGTTTTTGAAAAGAGTTTGATTTTCGAGTGACTAACAGAAGCAATCTGATGATCTATTGACTATTGTTTTTCATTATACTTATTTTTACCTGATTTTACAACTCTTTCCACATTGAAGAGGTTGTGGTGGCATTAAAATGCCCACAACCACTTCATATTCCTGGTCTCCATCAGGAATATGAAGCCAGTCATTAGGTGAAAGATGGAGTTTAACGAGCCTGGTTCAGACACGATTTGTAAAATTTTGGAGATATGGGAAACTGGAACAAAACCCGGATCTATCAGGGTTCAGTCTCCGTTTTCCACGTCTCCAAAATTTGACAGCACTTTTCCATTGCAGTCATCTGACCCATTTTTGTTCAACAGATGGTGTCACTTTCCATTCTATTAGAACATGAAGTGACAAGGTGAAACAAGTCTCCGACAGGTTGCCATCTCTATAGAAGGATCAGCCAGATTTTGGAGGACATGGATCTAAGGGCAGGATCCGGATCCCATAATAAACGCTTTCAAAGGCTCTCGAACCTGGGTCAGCCGAGTAGAAGCGTTTATACGCGACCTATACATTACATTTATACCATTTGAACCTCTATTATATTTTTACCATTTGGCATTATACATCTATTATAATTATTCAACCGTTTAATAGATACAATAACTTTTTTTATATATTTACGTGTAACTTGAAATCGGTATTTCACTAAGAAAATTTAATTTTCTTTATTAGGTACGAAGTAGTAAAACCTATACCAAATAATTTTGGAAGGAAAGAAAAAAACGGCACATGGACTGGGATGGCTGGTCTAGTTGCATCAAACGTTTGTATAATTTTTTTTTATAAATCTCATATATTAGTTAATATATTAAATTTTTTGATGCTATAATTTTTTAAATTCTTATCAAAATAAAAAAATGATTAAATCGAATAATTTGGCAAGAATTACTGAGTCTATTAAGATTAAGAATTTCTTACTGCTACAATATTCCATGAAATGTCGAAAGTATGAGTGTTTCATATTTATATTATTTAATTAATAAAGAAATTTCATAGATATTATTCTAAAATAAACAATCTCATTACTAAATGCAGATAATTTCAGGAAATTATTCTTAGTGAATTATTTTAATTACTCATAAAATGATTCAAAATCTTACAAAGTATTTTAATTTTTGGAAATCCAAAAGCAATATTATGAAAACAAAATAACAGTAAATATTATTATTCTTATTATTATTTTGAGAATCATTCAAAGGTTTAGTAGAACTCTTTACCATTCTATTAGAATAAAAAGGGGTTCGAATGAAGAATAATGTTATGTTTTCTATAGCAAAGGGCTTATAATTTTCTCATATATATTATGTTTAATTCTTTATTTTGCATGTAGAAAACTGCTGCTTTGGATATTCGTATAAAATAAAGTTAACTCTTCCCTATCTCTTGATAATGGCCATGTGGTAAAGTTTTAGCTCACCATCCTGGAGGATCCGGGTTCAAAGCCGGGTCCCTTGAACCCCCCATTCTTCAACTATCCTATTGACCACATCATAAGTGTTGGCTAGCCTGTGATGTGCTGTATAAGTGCCGCCAGATACAGAATATCTCTCTTGCAATATGGAGGAACTAGGTTAAATTCATTCGTGCAACAAACACATATACCTCAAGAGGAAAAGGAAGAAACAAAGGTAATGGCATCTAGCTATCTGCCATTCTCAAAACACCAGGAAAAATAGAGAAACTGTAGTGGAGATACCAATGATAATGAAGTGATATCAATTTTGAGTCCCAAGTAAAGGGTAGTCAAAGATAAGGGAAGGTCCAATCCTTACTACGGGGAAGGATATCATTAAGCTACTGCTAAGAGGAGGACAAAAATATAGGAACGAATCGAAAGAGTATTCCCGTTTGAATGTACTGTATTATGAACAGTACATTCAAGCGGGAATACGACAAAATATTTTAATTCATGCTAAAGTTTTCCATTTTATTTGTAATTTATTCATTTATTTTATCTACTTCATGTATTTAATATATAACCATATATAACCAACCACTGCGATCGCTGCTAATGCTTATGCGTGGTTGGATCGTCAGATAGCAATGGGACAATTTGGACATCAAGTACGCCAGAATTTAGAAGAAACATTTTCTGGTAGATGGATAGAACGGAGAGGAACAATAGAATGGACACCTCGATTTAAGTCCACTTGACTTTTTCTTGTGGATTCGTATAAAAAATTTGGTGTTTGTTAACAGAACAATGCATATGGAGGAGTTTCCGGAACGAATAAGGGACGAAACTGCCAGTATTTCACCAAACACTTTGATTGATTCGTTGAAAAACTTCGTTCAACGTGTTCATAATTGCCAGGAATAAACCGGACAGCCCTTCGAGCATTTATTGTAATAATTGAATTTTTTTCGATTTTTCTATAATACGTTATGAATCTAACATAACTGTTGTTGTTATTATCATTTTTCAAAATTAAGATTTAAGTATCTTCTTAAAGTTTTTGCAATGTTTTTTGTAGAATATCGTTCCATTGCAGTCTGATGATCCAGCCACGTGGAAGCATTAGCAGCAATCACAGTGAATCATCGCCATGAACGTTAAAGTCAACATGGATCTTTTTAGGGTTTTCCTTAAAGGTAAGATAGGCATGTGCTATATCCCTGAATTCAGGATGAAATGCTCTTTTCAAACATAGTCAAATTGATCCCTAATGCCCTTTAAAAAAAGTAAATTTTGTCTTGGATCTCGAAAACAATTGACGATATAAAGTTGAAAAAAATCGAAATAATAGGACGTAAGTATACCTAACATCACGCCAAATTTCAAAGAATTCTGATAAACAATTTTCAAAATATTTAGCCGTTTCCATACATTTTATCCACCCTGTATATATATTTACATAATAAAAGCAGTGTCTGATGTACAAAATTCAAGTTTAATTGCAAAATTACATGATTTTTATTATTCAAATTATATGACAGACATTGAGCATTATTATAATGAAAGATGAATAATTACTAGAGGTTCAGCCTAATAGGATATTTTGGAAGTAAAGCTAATTGCAACACGTCAATAGTTCAATGAGATAGAAATAAGACAAAGTTTTAATGCATATGTTACCAATAAAGTTTAAAAGAATATTTTATGAGAAAAAATATGTCCCGAATGTAGTGAAAGATATAAGAAAAATTAGCTAATATACAATAACAGTTTGCATCGTAATATGTGGTTTATCAACACTTACATTCTATGACATAATGATGATCATGTTTATTATCGATTCACAATGACATCATTCATTGTTAAAACATCATCATGAACTTAATCACATTTTTCATTATAACATACACTGAAAGATAAAAAATTACAAATAGAAATATAAGAAATCTACTGAAGTATATACTAATATTAAATGAATTTTATTTAAACTTCATGAATGTGAGCATTATTATAATGCTCAGATTCATGAAGAAAAAGTCTGAGAAAGTGAAGTGGACAGTGGAAGAAAAGTCTGTACTCCTCCAAATAACTTGATAGCTAACATAGATTTCAAAAATCTGTTAGCTATGCCACCAAATAAGAAGTCATGTGCAAGCCATCTTATGGTGACCTTCAAATGAGCTGATTATGCAAATGTGGACAGTTGCATAATCATCAATACAATTGCAAATCCTATTTTCACAAACTGTATAAGCTAGGGAAAGTTTCCAATTATAAACTTGTTTCGTATTCACTTCAGAACACTATAAAAAAACTTTATCAAAATCAAATGACAAGTTCACTCAAAAATGAAACGAAAACATTTTTGCAAAGCAAAGGATTGACACTTCTTTCTGACATGTAAGTAATAAACGATACCAAAACATAACACCCCAAATCAATAAATTGAAAACACAGCTCCTAATAAACAAACACAAATTAATCAAGGATATTCAAAATGTCTTCCATTATCATCCAAGTATAATTAAGCATTAGGTTGGCTGGAGTTCCTCATTGCCAAAAGAGTGTCAATAGAAATGTCTTCACAAAAAGTAATGATGCGTTCTTGAAAGTCCTCTATTGTTATTATGCAAGAATGAAAGTTTATTGTGACTTTATCAATTGTTGTTTATGGGCAAACTGATCTTGGGCATTTAAAAAATTGACGTATTATAGATATGTGTTTCATTTTTGAGAGAACTATTCATCCGATTTTGAAGAAGTTTTTTATTGTATTCAGAATTGAATGATGAAGCAACTTTCTGATTGAAAAATTTTTCGCTCTTTGTTAAGGTTTATGAGATAGGATTTGCAACTCTCCTCATTTGCATAATCAGTTTATTTTTAAGTCACCATCAGGCAGCCTACCATTATTTTCTATTTATTGGCATTAACAGATTTTTGAAATCTATGACAGTTATTAAGTTATTTGCAGGGGTACAAACTTTTCTTCCATCCGGTATAAAGTTATTTTGAAGCAAGGTGATTTTATACACTAGTAAACTCTGTGCCTTTATCATTATGAAACACCCAAAAAGTTAATATTTTTAAATTATTTGCAGTTAGGATAGGATAATAATAGGATAAAAACAAAAAATATGTATGATTTTTTTATCTTTTCAGTAGTGATGGAGATATTCTAAAAAATATGCGTAACTTTATCATTATGCAAAGCACTTTATTATAACTAATAAACTTTCCTTTTTAAAATAAACTACTAATTAAATAATTTTTTATTAGTGGTAAACAGTAATTGAGTAATAGTGAAGATCGCTTGTAATGTATTACTTTGTCACTATCAAAATGAGATGTATTTTATATTTAATATAAATATAAACTAAATTATAAAAATAAAATATTACAGAAAGCCGATATCACTATTGTGCCATTTTTTATCACTTACGACCGATTCCAATCTTTGGACTTTCCAGCAACTGTTGAATTTCATCAAGTTCAGTTTATTGTGAAAACTGGTGGCCATGTATCAAACTGGAATTCCATCATCAGACCTTTTAGTTTTGAAGTAAATTCATTTTTATCATCATCTCAATTTTTGAAATTTAGTATTTTTTAAGAACCTACTATATATGCAGAATGTCAATTCTTAAAAATTATATAAGAAATTATATTATTGAAAAGAAAATATATAAATTCGTGATTTGCATGATTTACTGATACAGTAGTTACAAATGATGTTCTGCTTTTAAGCAAAACAGGAAAACGTCAAACCTTTCGGTGTGTTGATCAAGCCATTGTGACTTCATATATCAGAACTTTTGTCAATTCACACACAATGACTGATGCATCTTGATGCATCCTGATGCATCCAATGACGTCGATATGATCAACGTCAAGCACAGGAGACGTTATAGGATAGCACAGATTGCTATGTGATATGTCAGAAATGTTTCAATGTCACATACTGATGACATTCAGGGATATGATCAATTGTTACGTTCTACGTCAGAACGTTTGTGACGACACAATTATGTCACACATTCCGATATTTTGTAATGTCTCTACCGCATTGGAACTATTGTGACATCATTTCTACGTCACGTTGATGTCACACACAGTAGCGTTTTTGAGATCACTGCTACGTCAGAGTTACGTCAAAAAAACAATCCCATTATTACAGCATAATGACTTTTTACTACGTTGCTATGAAGTCACACATATTGTTCTTTCGTTTTGACATCCATTGCTATATCAAACAACGAAACTTTTGTGACGTCACTGCTATGACTATATATTCATTATTAATAACATTCACGGAACGTCAGGGCATTTGATCCGGATTAATCTATCTCACCTGCGAGGAATATCAACCTATAAAGTTTGGTGCCGATTGTCAAACGCTGTAAAAACCGAAGTGCAACAGACAGACAAACACTGAGACACTTTATATTTTATGTATGTATATTAAATGGAGATTTAAGAAAAAAATTGCTCAAATTCTTTTATTTTTCATCCTAAAAAATATTAAATATTCGATCTGAACTATCAAATTTTGAGATGCTTACGGATTCAATGTAAGTGACAGTTATAATTTCAGATATTCTATGACAATTACTATTGAATTGCATTTATATGTTGAAAATATATTAAAACGGAGTTCTAATATACAATATCTCTAAATAATTAATTAAGAGATGATACGGAAAATTTTTATAAAATCATTTTCCATATAAATAATTAAATACTGTTTCGCCTTATTTTATATAAGGAAATTTTCGATCTAATTCGTATATACTAAAATTAAGAATTGATATTCTGCATACAAATTCAAGAGACTCTGTTATCTATTATTTAAATTATTTTATAGCTTTGGATTGCAGTTATTATGCTGACTATATTATTTGCAATCTTATTACTTCAAGTGCTGAAACGTGAAACATCAAATGAAACAGTTAATTTTCGATCATTCTCCACAGTGATTTGGTATTTATTTGGTACTTTAACCCTTCAAGGTAACTAGTTCTCATAGCATAATTATAATATCAGTATATTGATAACTGTTAAAGTATTAAATATATTTTTCAAAAGTTAATTCAATAGTGTAAATATTTTATTATTTGATATTTTGGTGTTGATGATATTTCCTATTTATTTTAGGTGGTAATTTAAGCAATATCTATAGAATTCAATCAAGATTTTCAATTGCAATATGGCTGCTATCTGTCGTTATTTTGGTATCCAGTTATAGTGGTATCTTAATGTCCTTTATGACTTCTCCTGTCTATGAGTTTGTGCCCACTACTTTCGAAGAATTGGCATTTTCTGTACAAAATGGAAAATTCTCTTGTGGAACTTTTAGAGGAGAAGCAATATCTGCTTTTTTTAAGGTACAATATATATAAATATAGAGATAAATATATTTTAAACATATAAAAATAATCCTAATATAATTACTCGTATTTCTTTAGGGTTCAAAAACTGGAAATGGTAGGATACTCGCAGATCATATGATTTCAAACAACAATTTTGGTAATGCGGAAGAATCAACTGAACGAGTGTTGAAAGAGAAATTTGCATTTTTCGCTGGCCATGTCGTCCTTACAAAAATTCAAAAATCGAAAGGGTTTGGAAAATTGTTGATTTCTGATGATGCATATGTGACGTTTTCTGCTTCATATGGCTTACGAAAGGGATTTCCTTATAAAAAAGATCTTGATAAAATGTAAGATGAAATTTTTTCTATACTTTTTGTTTTTTTCATCATCTAGTGGAACTCGTTTACATTATACATCTAATTAAGGTTAAAATATTACTAATTAGCTTAATTATTTTAAATTAAAAATCATTTTGATAGCATTTATTAAAATTTATCCAATTTTAATTATATTTAACTTCCCGATCATAAATGATTAATAAGTGGCGATATGAATTCATGTCTAGTTACAGTGTAGGCCTGAATTCGTGTTGCCTTCATCTTGCAGCGATTTGCAGGATGTCCAGGCCCACTCCTGTATAAATTAATCAGAAGATTGAACGTCGAATCGAACCATGGTACCATGGTTCGATTAAATGCTCCATCATGGGTGAAACCAGCAGGATCAGCTTATGCATTTTCATGAAACCATTCGTCAACTACATGTCTAATTTCAACATTACACAGGAGCAGTTCTGCAAAAATCTAATCCTTTATTTTCCGAATATATTGATATTTTGAAATAAATGTTAATGTACAATACAGATCTCCGAATGTTTTTCAAGTGAGGATCCGGGTTCAACGAATTGAACCTATTCTTCATTTAAAGGCCAATTCCGTCTCGTGTATGGACGATGAAGAACTGCCATTGGAATTCCCTCATACTTAGTATTTTTTGCTTAGAAAATGATGTAAAACAAACAAGAAAGAAAGAAAATGAAGCATTAAGCATAGCTCTTAAATATAGTTTTCCACAGTGATGATGCTAAGCGGTAGAGCATTTCCATGCCTAGGAAAGGCCGCTTATATCCCTGTTAGGATCAGCCGTCAAATGGAGGATTGAGTTTAACGAGCCGGGTCCAAATCCCTTCTTATAAAACTGGAGATATTCGACCCGGGAGTAAAACCCGATCCAGCAGGATGGAACACAGAGCAAGCATTCACTACAGCCATTATATTGATAATTAAAAAATATCATCAATCTGAAAGAGGACCTGAGATTTGACTACATCCAAATCACTTCCAATAGAGCGAAATTTAAAAAATTTCAAGTATATTCTATGTTTAAATGGATAAAGATATAAGATTAATTTGCTATAATTTCAAGATCGATTGTAATGAAAAATTTACGACTTCCACAAATTATATCAAATATTTCAAAAAATTATCAGAGAAAACCTTAGAAAAATATTTCACCATTACTAAATAGCTGATATCGTGATATTACTTGATATATCTTCTAGATGGCTTTCAATGCCTCGATTATTCTCCTAAATTTCATAAAAATCCACTAAGTAGTCCAATTACTATATATTAATAAAAAGTTTGAATGACACATTCAGCCATTTTAAATGGTTTCAAATATAACCTTAATAAATGCGTCTATAACATCATTTTACATAAAATAGCCTAATAACATTAATATTCCTGTACTGCATAAAATATAATAAGAAAAATCAATTAAATTTAATGATGTAAAATTAAACATATAATAATAGATAAGCATAATAATATTAGCATAGATATAATAGATCAGTATACTATGAAAAAACTGCACCTTCAACAACATTTTTTTATTATTGCTTATACTGTATAATTTTTTCAAGATAATACAACTCGATAATCTGAATCCTGAAAAAATTGAAAATATTTTTAATTCCAAATAATGCTACTTTTGCGTCTATTTGTGGAACAAGTATAATAGCTATGCAAATATTTAATTATTAAAATTAATTTAAATTAATTTTATTAATTAATTGTTAATCGTGATTGTTAACTTAAGTTCTAAAGTTTGGCTAAAGCTAGGAAATATATAACATCGTTATACTTGCAAAATTTTAAATTAATTAAATTATTGCACAAATGCATATAAAGATATAGGATTAGTGTCGGAATTTGGACACCAGAATTCCACAGATTGGAGATGCAGGACGTAAACTGCATTAGCTAATCCAGAACTCCACAGATTGGAGATGCAGGACGTAAACTGCATTAGCTAATAGTGTTGAAAGTATTAGAATAATTTATGGAGCGGTTAGCTCCCTTACTAAGATTTCTTGTAATGGAATTTACTTCCTGGCCGCTTTGTTTCCCTCCATTAGCATTTTGTTTCAAATTCGAGGGAGGGAAAAAGCAAGCAATAAAAAAACCGGAGGACCATGAGAGATAGGAGAGAAAAAAAAGGCAGGGAGACACGAGAGTGAGAGGATGGACGGGAACGAAGAGAGGAGAGAGTGGATAGATGACACGGAAAGGGACGGAGCGTTCCTAGTTCAGAGTTTCGGTGGAGCTCACCAGTGTAGAGTTTCCGAGATGGTTCTCTGGGAGATAGATTCCAGAGAGCATACAGAAGAGGATCGGACAACGGTGGACATCTAGGGCTTTTCGTGTTGATCTGTTTGGACTTTACCTCTGTGGATTCTCGCAGCCACCCTCCCGTGGAGAATTGATTTCGTTCGCTCGCATTTCACCACAGTTGGTATCATCCGGGCTCTCCGAATGAATATTTAGGTGTATTACACATTGCATATTTTATATGTGATGCAAATAAACTTTGTATATTCAAACTATTGATTATGAGTCCGCAGAAGTGTGTTTCCATAACGACCCACATATGTGACGAAAGAACTGGGAACGAACATGTTTACGAACTTTTCTATTAGTATAGATTTTAATGCAGTATTAATTTATATCTTTATTTCCTTAAATATTTCAAATCCAGATAATTTTGAAATTTTAAAATTCTTTTTTTAATGCTTCATATATAATGGTCGCATATCGTATATAGATAACTAAGTTCTTGTACATTGAAAGACTGTTGAATAGAAATACTTTAACATCATTTCATAAATTTAGGCCAGAATTTTCAGCTAAAATGATATCGTACCACTTATTGATTTTTTAGATTTTATGTCAATGATATAGTAATACGAAGTTGAGAAGCGAAACTTCAGCATGACAAGTTACAACATATTCACCGTGCTCAAATAATCTTTTTCAGTCAAACCTACTGTTCAATCTTAAAAATTATATGGAGAAGAAATCTTTAAAAATTATTGCCCTGTATATAGATTTAATGATATATAAATGTAAGAAGTACTTTACTAAGTCTTAACGATCGTGAAAACTCAAGGTTAACCACATCAGTATCGTTATGCTTATCTATATGTAACGATTTGTTCCAGATATAGTTCATGCAGAACTGCTATTTAATGGCGAGAAAAAGCAAATGTGGTTGGCATAATAGGATTTTTATAATTATACATTTTCTTTAAATCAAGATATTGTTGATCATTATTCTAAATTAATAATGATGTATCATTCTGCATATTAAAATATATGCCTATAGATATTCCAGTAATTAAAATAAAGGACAAAAAATCTAGAACGTTAGCAATTTCATATATTTTTACGGAATAAACATTAATCAATATTTTTCTAAATTACCAATTGTATAAAGTATACTTTTTCACTTGACAGTCAATCGTTAAATTTACTTGCCCAATTCTTACTTATTCGTTTTGCTTTTACTAATATTTTCGCATATTCTCACATACTGTACATATATAAACTACATCCTTAAGTTTCATAAAACGAAATCTGTATTTAATCAATTTAACCAATTTTTCTATTACAGATTATCTCGACTCTTTCAGTCTGGAATAGTTTCTCATCTTGGCAATTATGGACAAAGCGTTGAAGTGCAAACCGACACTGAAATTCGCCCATTAACTATAGAAGATTTTCTAAGTCCATTCGCTCTTCTGTTTATAGGATATATTATATCCTTTGCTTGTTTAATTATCGAAATAATTATAGCAAAGCAAATAGCATTTATAAATTCAGCTAAAGAAAAAGTTTAATAAGAGAATCCTAATGAATACCTTTAGTATTGAATATGATTACTTTCATGCAATTAACGCAAAATCAATTTTTTTTGTTTTAAAAAATTAAATGCTTATTTCTCATAACTTAAAAATTTTAAATGCATGTTTATGAAAATTTATATATTTCAAAATCGATATGCTGAATAATATTTGGACACAATATGTGGAATGTTACAAAGATAAAATTCGGCCTGATGATGTTTTGGTAAAGCATTCGTTTATCACATTAGAGAACCGGATTCGAATCCGGTCTTCCACCTCCAGTTTTCCAGGAAGGATAGCTGCTTGTTTTCTTATCAAATTCTTGAACTTTCTGGGGTCAACCCCAACATGGATATTGTTCAATCTGTGGTGGATTCTAAAAGTGGCCGCTGCCAGGAACAGAATAACCAAGAGTGATATGGAGGTTTAATTAACATACCAAACAAAAGGAAAGATTGTTTCGATTTTCGTTTGAAAATTCGAGAAAACAAAAAATGGCCACGATGGAAATTGACTTTGTTAATTGTTTATGTTCACACTATTCATAAGAAATAAGATATATTGTCGTAAATTTAAAAAATTCAAAATTTATCCATTAAATATCTATGCCTTTTCAAAAAAATATTGTACAAGTTGAAATCGCTTAATTCGAATTTCCAATGAATACTTCGAATTAACGAAGAATTGATATATTGCTAAGTTTAAATTAAATAAATAACACTTCTAAATATAATAAATTTATTTTTTTATACTGTCTTCACATTTTGTACACAAAAATATATATTTATGCGATGGAATGTATTACATAGATTGTGAAGTATATACATTGAAAATCAGTTAGAATAATGGAAGTTACATGTAAGAGATATTCATTTATATTATTTTATATACTTTATAAGGAATTTGACGAATTAAAAGATAGAAACAAATCAAAAATTATCATAAAAATTTTTTTAGATAATAATAAAAATATTATATTGAATCAAACCATTGATAGTACCGTATTTGCCGGCGTATAAGACGCACTTTTTTTCTTTGAAAATAGGTCTGAAAAACGGGGTGCGTCTTATACGCCGATACTCAGTTTTTGATTACATTCATTTCTGGAAATTTCCTCTATTCGGAGTTATGCGATTTCTTTCTTGTTTCCTTGCGGAGTGTGGGAATATTAGTTACGTAGAGTTCAATGAATGCGCATGCGCTTTCATCGACGATCACAGCTGGGCCTAGCATTTCTCAAGTTTGTGAATGGGTCAAAGCTTCATGGGATGCTGTGAAAACAGAGACAGTGGTTAAATCATTTAAGAAATGTGGCATTAGTAATGCAATGGATGGTACAGAGGACAATTTGTTGTATGAGGACTCAGATGCTGATTTAGAAGAGGTTTCAAGTGACTCTTCATTTAACTCTGGAGATGAGTGTCTGGGTCTTGACGAAGAAGATTAAAAGGTGTTCTTTCCCAGATAGATTGGGTATTTGCAGAAAGTATTTGCTGTTTGTATTACTTTATATTTAAAATACTGTAAATTCATTATAATGATCAGTAATAAAGTTTTATCCTTCAAAAATGTGTATAAAAAAGAGGGTGCGTCTTATGCGTCCATTCCAATCAAAACTGGTCGTTTATACAGGTTAATTATAATACAGCATGTTTAAATGAAACAAAATCGAAACCTATGTTTTTGTTACAATTTATAACACAGTTTATCGTTTATTCAAAAACACAACATATTTAATTAGTACAGAAAAACTATCAATAGTGCTTTGTTGCATTCCACTTATTTTTTTATAATTTCTACGGCAAAGCAGTGTTCGATATTGTTTAATTAAGACAACAATTTTTCATTATTTTCTATTGTTGATGCTAGTTTAATTCTTCAATATGTTTCTTGCAGGTATCATTCACTTAAAGTTGCGATTTCTGTTGTTCCTCCATTTAGTCAATTTCTTTTTGAGACAATATTTTGTAGATCTGTGTTTTCCCCAGATTAAATTTTTCTGCTAATGCTCGTTCAGAAGGACCTTTCTTACTGTCTCCAATGATGTTTATTCGCTGTTCTAAATTCAAGGCATTAACTTTCTGTTTGGCCAGGTTTCAACATCCAAAGTGCAGTGATAGTGTCATATGTGTATACGATTACATTCAATTAATACGCTTGCATAGAACACAAACATCCAGACCCGGTGGCTGATCATTTTCACTTTCCCTATTCCCCCTATATCACTTTGCCATAGGCCTTCAAGTTATAATTTTTAACGATTTTAATACAAAATTTAATTATCATATCATAGATACAAATCTAAGAAATATGCATATTAAAAAGATATCGCATTAAAGTAAATATGACACCATGATTTTGTTATTCCAGTGCTCTATTTCATTCTCATGGTATGAATGATAGGGAAAAATTCACACAGTGCTATTTTTTTCAATTGTAGTGGTCTGGCTTAAATGAAATTTAAGTTTTCTTTTAAACGGTACTGATGTAAGCAATAACATCAGAAATAACTAAGTCAAAATGTGACTATCTTTATTACATCAGAATAACTAATCAATTTTCAATAACATCAAAATAATTAATCAATTTTCATCTAACTGCTTTACAGTTGATAAATAAAAATTAGATATACAGTAGGTCCTCAATCTTCTCATTTAGTGTTGGAATTAAGTTCTTGAAAATCATGACTTTAACTGAAACAATATTAAATGAAATTCAAAATCCCCATTGACCTAGTATTAAAAGTCAGAGTTAGATTCTCAGATTCTGGTATTAGAAGAGATAATATTTGATAATTTTTCTAATCTAAAGAATACTGGATTGTAATTCACACAGTGCAATTTTTTTCAATTGTAGTGGTTTGGCTTAAATGAAATTTAAGTTTTCTTTTAAACAGTACTGATGTAAGCAATAACATCAGAAATAACAATAACTCAAAATGTGACTATCTTTATTACATCAGAATAACTAATCAATTTTCATCTAATTGCTTTACAGTTGATAAATAAAAATTAGATATACAATCTCATTTAGTGTTGGAATTAGGTTCTTGAAAATCATGATTTAACTGAAACAATATTAAATGAAATTCAAAATCCCCATTGACTTAGTAGATTCTCAGATTCTGGTATTAGAAGAGATAATATTTGATCATTTTTCTAATCTAAAGAATACTGGATTATTCAATAATGGAATGAAATAAAACAAATGCATGATTTAATTGTAAAAATTTTTTTAATTATATTATGCCTTATGGATAAAGAAAATGATCTTCTAATAAAAAACCAGTTTAGAATTTGCTAATGTTATATCCATGATTAGTTTTTTAATGCCAGTTCTCAATCATTCATTAACCATTAAATAGATATATCATTCAAGACTCTATCACAGATTCATCAACTTGGAAAGCAACACATATATAGGAGACCTCCACAAATGAGAATTGTGCCAGTTCTCAATCATTCATTAACCATTAAATAGATATATCATTCAAGACTCTATCACAGGATTGTCAACTTGGAAAGCAACACATATATAGGACTCCACAAATAAGAATTAATAAGTCTGGTACTGATTCCTTATATAAATTTTCTTGGAGGCAGGTTCCAATTCAATCCAGAGTCCTCTGACTGGAAAGTTGAAGTATTTCCATCCAATCAATCTAGCAGAATGTCTTCTATACTGTATGGCTTAATATATTATTCATAGATAATAGTGTATAATTTTGTTAGTGCTCATTTAAAATATCATCTTTTGTCTATAATTAGTATAGCTTTCCATTTCATTTTCTATTATGAAAGTCAATGCAAAAAAATAAAACTTTATTCCATTTCACAGCCTTAAAATTTTTTATTTTTTAATTAATTTAGTTTTACTGGCAATGTAGTGGCATGAATTTCGATCTCACGGAACACGGGTTTTTTGCGAAATATTTTTGGTTTAGTTACCAGTCAGTTTGCATTATCAACTACTTATACAAATTTCTAAAAAAAACTTAGGTTCTTTTCCGTTAGCCGGGCGCAAATGTCGCCGCCCACCGACTAGTGTATAAAATACGAATCGACAATTCCGTTGTGTTAAAGATTCACTCCAAAAAACTATACATTACAGAATTCGCTTGCGCCCGGCTAACGGAAAAGTACCAAAACTTAACATTACTGCTTAAAATTGTACATTATTTTATAGTGTCCACCAAATACTGTACCTGCAATATTCATTGGCATCATTTAATATCATTGTTTTATCAAGATTTCATAAATTAACTTATTAAAAATGAAAAGCGATATAAAATTTATATGAGTTCCGCCAAGCTTCGATATGACCTCTAGCGGATTTTTTTAGAACTATTGATAGGGTGACTGTTTTCAACACGTGAAATGGCGGATACGGTGAATAATGTTGTCTATAAAAAAAGATATTCGATTTTGCTAATTGTAATGCAGAATCTAGAAATTTTTGCAGTGAGAAAATTTTAAACGCAAAACAAGTCATTTTATGCGGCACACATGATCCAAATCAAAATTTTTGATCTATATATGCTCTTGTTTTAAAGACGTCTGCATTATCATCACCTCCACATACAATAAATGGTAATGTGGATAAGAAGACTTTGAATATTAAAAAATTTACATGCAGTTGTCCAGCAGGCGCATCTGAATGCTGTAAACATTCTAGCTGTCCTCCTTAAAACTTTATTCCATTTCACAGCCTTAAAATTTTTTATTTTTTAATTAATTTAGTTTTTGCTGGCAATGTAAGAACAAAATGATGCTGAGACAATGTTAAACAAAGCTATACTGTAGTATACTTAGAAATTATTTAAAAAAAATCACAATAATTTATTAACAAAACAGAGGTACATAACTTATAAAAGAGAGAAAGCTTGTTGAATTGGAATGATGGATGGAATATATTATACGAAATTATTAAAAATTGCCTGATGTATTCCATCAATTTTTTTAATTCAACAAGCTCTCTTTCTCATTTAAAAATTATGCAAAAATAATTTTATAAATTATTTTTAAAATTTATAAAATTTTAAAAATTGCCTTTTTTATAAATATTTTCTGCAATGCAGCATTATTGCCTAGGCAATAATGGTGCATTGTGCTAATATGATAAAGACTGGGCCTAAGATAGCAAATTTGTACAGGTGGAAAATTTACAATTGTAGTATTTTTGATTAGAAGTCATCTATCTATGCAAGGATTTATTTCTTTTGTTCATTCAAACACATAGATAGTAAGAAAAACAAACAGATCTGAGCTAGTGTGAGAAAGATTATACAGTTATACTGTTCTCTATTCCACAAAAGATGACAAAGAAACATGCCCTTCTATCATTACAAAAGTGTAGATGTAAATATATATAAAAACCTGTAATAAATGATAAATATTATATTTATAATTTTATTTTTGATATAACTTGTAAATATTCAATTGAATGCTATTTCATTTAATTCAATTCATACTAAATCTTTAAAAAGTAAAATATGTTCATTAGGAATGACAATTATTTCTAGGTCTAAGAGCACCAAAATTTTTAATCTGCTGGTGTACCAATGGTATTCCTAGAAAACATGTGATGATCATAAAAAATATTGGAAAATTTAAGTGGGCTACAAATTTAAAAACATTATTTTTTCTGTTTGGAAGGAATTATCCCTTTAATTTTCAAATACTATAAATGTTTTTATATAAAAATAATATTAATTAAACTAAATCAAATATTGTAGAATTCTTTCATTTTACCCAATTTCAGAACAAAGTACTGTAATAAAAATTAATGAAGGGCTGCATACTATATATTGCAAACTTAAGTAATATTGTATATAACAAATATTACAAACTGAATATTGTTATATATGTTATACTAGCAGACCCGTGCCCGGCGTTGCTCGGGCAGTTCATGCCGTTGCACTTAAGTTTCTCTTTTACTTAAATTATAACCTTTTAAATGGATTCAGATCATCTAAAAGTACGATATAAATCTTAATAAATTTTTCAAAAGCATATAGTGTTACCAGTCAATTTGCACTATCAACTACTTATACAAATTTCTAAAAAAAAACCTAACATTACTGCTTAAAATTGTACATTATTTTATAGTGTCCACCAAATACTGTACCTGCAATATTCATTGGCATCATTTAATATCGTTGTTTTATCAAGATTTCATAAATTAACTTATTAAAAATGAAAAACGGGCTGTGGTTCCTAATACGCCCCGCTCCAAAAACTGTTTTTTTTTTCACTTCTTAACGTCAAAACAACTACTGAGATATCTTATTTAGGTATTCCCTATGCGGCAAAATCCGTCAATTCCGCAAAAATTTGGTATCATTTCGATAAATTGTTAATCAAATGTCGAACGAAATCATGGACATTTCACTTAGTCTGCTGTTATGCGTCGTCGTAGAAGAGAGACGTCGATGTGCGCATGGTTAATTTTTGTCAAGCAATCGTTTGCGTTTCGCTTCTCGAGTTCCACGCGCATCGCTACAGCTCGCGGTGGCGTCACGCGACACTTCCTTTTGACGTTTATTTCATGCTTTATAATACAGATTGTAACATTTTTATTTATAAAACGGTTTATATTTCGTATTTAAATAATAAACAGCATCAATATGGATAGTCTTACGTCCCTTTTATACTGTTAAATTCCTCTTTGGGATCTTAGAAGGGCTCAATAGCTTATATGTTTATTGAGTTCGGACAAGATATCGAAAATCACATTTAAAATTTTAGCTCTTTGGTTTACTGCCGATGATGATAATACGTGATATATTATGTTCAATAATCAGGAATCCGTACGATAAAATTAATAACTCAAAACAATTTTAATAAACGATGATGTACAACTCAAAAATAAATTTCACTGTATATCGAAGGTGGCACAAGAAAAAAATTTATTTAAATTTATTCACTTTATTTTAAATTACTTATAAATCAAGTGATTTAAAAATAATCAATAATAAAAATCCCTAAGTTGTATATTATTAAGATTTAAAAATAATCAATAATAAAAAGCCCTAAGTTGTATATTATTATTAATAATAAATTAAATTTGTAAATTATAAGTAATTTATAAATAACTATTGCATAAATAGAAGCATAAAATGTAAATTGGAAATACAATTATCCGAACTTAGTGGTTCTTAGCCTATTGGTTTTTTAACTTTTCAGAGTTGCGGAACACCAAAATCAATAACGTTTATATAAGGTAACTCAGTATTCAAAATAAAAAAAATGCAAGCAGTTCTTAACATATCTTTTATTAAAAATTAAAGACTACGCATATTTATATATTTAATAACTTTTAGAAACCAGCATCTCAATTATATAAACGCAAAACAAACACAAATAGGCGCGCAATAACAAATTGTTACAAGGCATTTTTAGCAAAAAAAAAACTGGCATCGATGCAAAATTGGTTCAATGCATCTGATGGTCATAAGAAAAGTTAGGACGCTAGGTATTTTTTTAGATTTTCTTTTAATTTTATAACTCGTTTTAAGTTATTTAAAGAGTTGTATTAAAACGATATTGCACGACTACTGTTAATTAATTGCTATTTGCCATTAAATTTCATCTATCCTTTAATCCACTTCTCAATCACTTTCTGACTTCTAAGTGGTCGAATCTTTCCAACCTTTTTCCCATACAATTCCACATTCGTGAAAGGATCAGCCAAATTATTCACTTAAAAACAGGAATCTTTCGGCTAAAATTCAAACATTGTCATTTAATAGGAAAAACTGTTGAACTTGATTTAAATCTTTAATATATAAAATATAGCGATACAAGATATTATTTGCAAAAAATTATTCGTTATTATGTAACACTAACTGTCGATACTTTAGGAAGAGCGGTAATGATGGTAACAACAATTAATTAGCAATATAATTATTTAAAAATTTTAGTGTCTCCTCCAACTTCAGATATCCCTAGGGGAAACTACTTATATAAACGATGAAATAAGATATTGTGAACAGGAATGCCGCGTGACGCCACCGCGAGTTCTAGCGATGCGCGCGAAACGCAAACGATTTCTAGACAAAAATTAAAAAGTGCGCATGCGCACACTGACATGCGCCGTCGTAGAAGAAAGCTAACTGCAGACTAAGTGAAATGTCGACGATTTCGTTCGAAATTTGATTGACAATTTATCGAGATGATATCAAATTTTTATGGAATTGATGGATTTTGCCGCATAGGGAATACTTAAATAAGATATCTCAGTAGCTGTTTTGACGTTAGGAAGTGAAAAAAACTAGTTTTTGGAGCGGGGCGTATTCGGAACCACAGCCGAAAAGCGATATAAAATTTATTGTATATTAGTTATAGCTGTTTTTGTTGCTATATGCACACTGATTAGTTGAGACAGATGGAAAACACAGATTAAGGGTACATCCAGTTGGTAAGCAGCTAACTAATAATCTCTCAGCACACCGTCTAGCTGTCCAACTGGACGGTCCGCTTAGTATAAGTGACGTCATCAATTGCTGAGTTTGCTGATAAGCGAAGTCAGCGCTACATTTGTTTGCTACTTTAGGCTGAGTTTGTCATCTAACGATTATGATTGTTAGTTTAAAATAGATAAAATTTATATAAACTTATTTAATCTAAGTTTTCTATTGTTTTAAAATTTAAATTTGAAACAAGGATGTGAGAGAAAATAAATTTTCTAATAAATATTTACTGTAGTTTAACATTGTTATATATTATTTTGAATCTAAGCAGCTTAATTAAAATAAGTTTTTAAATCATCTATTTATACAATTAGAATTGCTAATGCTTATTATTATTATTATAGATGTCACTTTCCAACAAAATTTACTAGAAAAACTGATACAAGAAATCCTTTATAGTTACTTTTTTATCTTTCGAATTATTATTAATTTTTAAATTCCAATGGATGCTTATAGCAGTCAAGTGTTCAGCGTTTGATTCTGCAGTTCTCTGAATTATATTCATTAAAGAAACTTCCACAGAATCATCTGTTAATTCATCAATCAAATGTATTAAACCTTTTTGTTTGAGAGCAGCCATTTTGCTTGGCAGAACTTGTCAGCAAGACGTCTAGTAAAACAGTGCAAATGATGACGTATGTGAACTAAGCGCTTACTTATCAAAGTCAGCAAAGCGCTTGCCAGAATACACAGATGGGAACTCAGCGAAAATCACGTGACTGAAGGACATACAGCGCACCAGTGAGGCAAATAAGAACTACAAATGTCAATCAACAGAATAACAATTGTGACTGGACCAACGGTTATACCAATGGATTGGACGAATTTAAAATTTTAAATCAGGCCATTTTAGTTCTTCCACCATGCTTACTGTGTGAGGAGGTTAACTTGGACCTGTCCTATTTTTATTTTATTATGCACTCTATTATTTATTTATCGTTATTTTCCTATATGCTAACGTATTATATTTTAGTT